>JADRCD010144522.1:0-18891 GCA_019843815.1 Montemys delectorum
TGTCCTCAAAGCTCTAATACAAACACACCAGTCATGTGGTCTGACATCTCCTGGAGAGCACAGGATCTGAGCACTGCATTAGGCTGTCATCTCAGAGCACATCTGGGTATATGGGTGCCGCACACAATGGTTGACATGGGTTCCAGTGCCTTGTCCACAGTCTCATCACCCTCCTAGTTCTAACTTATTTCTAAGTTGTCCTCTAAAATCATGACAAGTTAGAACCAGACATTTATAGAAATGCAGATTTATAGGACAGAATTTATTATATATTTAGGAAGGATAGAAACGTGGTTTTATATTACAACCCAGTATCGATTAGTTAAAGCCAAACAGAGAGGGAACTGCAGGCCAGGCACATCAAATGGTCTATGATGCCCATATCTACAGCTAAGAGAACACAGCCATGATTACATCATTTAAAACATGCAAACTCCTAGACATCTCTGTTCATGTTTAAAATGAGTAGGTGTTTTATTACCCTGAAATATAACTTATGTTGTTTCTCTGGTATTTCATAAAAGTGGGAATAGAGGTATTCTGAAAAGTTTGTTTTATTTCAGAAAATAGTATATTAATTCAAATGTACTGAACAGAGCAGAATTGTTTCACAAAATGGATTAAATTCAAATAGAATAAAGGTATAATGGGCTTTCTAAAATTGCCAATTTATTCTTTTGGCAATACTACTTTAAATTCTATAAATAAAACTCCAATACATTCTGTGTATCATACGAAAGTCATTCAATATAAAATGAAAAAAGAAGGAAAGGTCGAAGAATAAAAAGGGAGTGGGGATGAAAGAAAGGGGAAAGCTTTCATTTCTTTGGATCCTTGCTTAGGTGACACATCATGAAAAAAAGAGGAAAAAAAAATATGACACATAGGAAGATTGAACTGTCTAGGACTTTTAATTTCGTTAAAAGAAGTCACCACATTGTTTGGCTTGACTGAATGGGAGATTCTATGCTGTTAATAAACAATAAATGTGAGAATTAGCACAGGGAATGAGAATAAGAGCAACAGCATCAACGCCTACTGCCACTCCACTTGTGTGAATCTGGACAGGCTTTGAACTTTCCAGTCTTCTGCAGCTTCCCAGAGTTTCCTGTGGTTTGAGCTACACTCATGTCGGTGTTTACTGTTGATGATACCATCAACACTTGATTAAGGTGAAGGCTCAGTAGTAGATATTCATTCATTTCTTTAATTGTAATTATAAATAATAATAAATTACAACTTGATGAAACTGCCCAAAGAAAATGAAATGAAATTGTAGTCATCCTTCTCACAATTTGATTTTAGCAAAGTAGCTGAGAATATTTCACATTTATTCCTGTAGTTAACTGATGAGAGGTATCGAAACACGTCTCATCATAAGAGGCATAAAGCAAAACACTTGTCTCTAGCTTTCAGGATGGAAATAAATTTCTTCTGGGTTATTACATATCCAGTAGGCCTGGGAACTTGCGGATAAAAAGCACATGGATAACAACAGACTTCTACATACATGGAGTGACCTACATGAAAACCAGGGCCATAGAGCAGGTTACCACCTCATGGTTTACCTTTCATTTCACTCCAAGACTCTTTAGCAGTTATTTGTATGACTTGGGGGGTAAGACCTTAACCAATGGCTTCAAATTGCAATGCTTCTACAGAGACAAAGATGGCAGAATAAGCCATCTGTCAACTCAGTCTTGATAATGTTATGTCAAGAATCAATTGGCTTGCTTACTATAAAGCT
This sequence comes from Montemys delectorum, assembly GCA_019843815.1. Taxonomy (NCBI): domain Eukaryota; kingdom Metazoa; phylum Chordata; class Mammalia; order Rodentia; family Muridae; genus Montemys; species Montemys delectorum. Next base: position 1,748 of record JADRCD010144522.1, read on the forward strand.
CTTCTATCACCCAACCAGCAAGACTGCAGAAGAGGAAGCACCACAAGAATTTGGCCTTTCCTCTCTACGAGCTTCAGACAGAGGCCAGAGAGAAAAGTCATCTATAGTGTGTGGCTGATCCTGATGTAACTCGGGACATGGAGAATTTTAACAGAATGGTGTGTCTATGTTTCAGAAAATGCAGATGGTCAGAAATCATAAGATAAATCTACCATTGTTTCTAGAAGACTACACAAGTGTGGGCTCCACAGTTATTTCCCCTGGATCATGCCTCATATAGAATGTCAGAGATAGTAGGAAGAAATCTATGAGGTAGTCCACCATTCAGCCCTCCCTATCTTCTCTCTACCATTATGGAGACCATAAGTGGCCTCCAGATATTTGGCTCCACAGCTATGGAGGAGTTTGAGTGACAGTTGTGGGAGAAGCAGAGCTGAACTAGACCTCGGCTCCACAGACTTGACTCTAATTTTTGAACAAGCAATTTTTGACTGTCTAAAAAGCACAGTTTTCCTAAAGAGCTACTTTATCTAAATTAAACATAACAACAGACTGGCAATTAATTGGGCATTCAAATTATATTCTACAAGGATGGTTGCTGTGAAATTTATCCTCCTACCTGTCTGCTTGCAATTAGGGATTAACAAGCAGCCAAGACAGAAAATAGATTTAATGCGGATTCACCGGTCATTTTTCCTTAACTCTAGTTTATTTGTTCTACCTGGAAGTCCAGGCCCCTAATTGGTGAAATATTCATTTTGCAAGAGGTCTCAGATACTTTTCCAGTGTTATAGCAAAAGAAGGTCTTAAGATTGTACACAGTGACATTTTATTAGCAGGGCTTTTCAGAGAAACATAGACACAACCACTATCGATGGAGGAGCATAATACTGAGGTGCTAATGAGGAGCCTGGGACAATAACACCCAGGAATGTGACATGCAGGATAATGAGCAAATAACTTGTTATCCGGGCTGCACCGCTAATGAATTTCTGTCTTGTATATGTGTCATACGCCTTTCCCTGCATATAGATTCTGGGGATGCCAGTGGCTTTTGAGAGGCATAGGCAAGAAGGGAGGAAAGTTAGACAGTCAGGACAAAAGGATAGATGATCCCTCACCAGGAAATATTTAAACATGATTATACAAGAGAAGAAAGCAAATGAAGCATACATTGAAAATGTCTTAATTGGAGACATGGATATTTGGACAGAGCAAAAATCTGGGGAAGGAACACGTAGACTCATGTTCAGAGCAGTAGTGTTCACAATTATTGAAACGTCAAAACTGTATACAGGTGAACTGATGAATGGCTAAACAGAGGGAAGTGTGATAGAATTGATGCCTTAGGTATGAAAGTTGCCAAGTTTATAGAGGCAGAAAATGTAGTAGTGGATATCAAGGGCTAGAGGGAGAAAGAAATAATGTATTGTTTAAAGGGTATGCAGTTTTGACTAGGGGTTGTGAAAGTTCTAGAAAAAAAAATGGTGATACTTATTATGACCTGTAAATAAAAAAAAATATTTAATAAAAAGAAAAAAGTCAGATAAAACTAAGCTGACAAGTGCAGAAATTTAAAAAAAAAATGTGATATTTATTATGTATTAATGTGAATTTAAGGGAATTAGAACTGTATACTTAGGGCTGTAGAAGTTTGTAAGTGATTAAGACAGCAAACTGGTCTTCCAGAGGACCAGGTTACAGTTGCTAGCACTCATTTTGGGATGTTCACAAATGCTTGTAAATGTACCTCCAGAGCATCCAATGTACTTTTCTGGCTTCCTTGGACATCAACACATGCACACACACACACACACACACACACACACACACACACACACGTAAGTGTGTATATACAGGATATACATATACATATATATATGTGTGTGTAGAGAGTGTGTGTGTAGAGAGAAAAGCTCACACAATTACACATAGTCTTAAAAACAAGAAATATACACTCAAAGTGGCTGAAATCTTAAGTTGTAGATTATGCATATTGTACTAGAGTAAAGAAGCAGTCACGTGAACACTGTAAGATCATTCTCAAATTTATCCTAAAACTGAAAAAAATTAGAATCCTTCATGAGTTGTTCTAACATGCCAAGAAAATGATTCTGTTAAGATGTAATCAACAAAAGTGAATTATGTCTTTAGCCAAAAACAAAACAAACAAGAGCAAAACAACAAACAAAACAAACAAACAAACAAAAACCACACACAAAACCAGAAGAAAAATAAATTCTTGGTCTCTGTACTAACTGAGGGAGCCATTAGGTTGATCAACTAAAGACTTAATCCATTCTAGGGTTGGGGTGAGGGACATGGTTTTGTAACACATATACAGTCTTTTTTTTTTTTTTACCATTTCTTTTTTTATTATTTTAAGTTTATTTTTTACACCTCATATTCCATTCCATGCCCCCCATCCACTCTCTGACTCCTCCACATCCCACACCTCCTCCCCACCACACCCTGTCTCCACATAGATGCCCACACCTCCCCCCCACCCCACCTGATTGCTAAACTCCCTGGGGCCTCCAGTCTCCTGAGGGTTAAGTGCATCATCTCTGAGTGAACATCAGCTGGTGTATGCTGTCTGTTTGTTGGTCCAGTGTTTGAGAGATCTTGGGGGTCCAGATTAATTGAGACTGCTGGTCCTCCTACAGGATCACCCTTCTCCTCAGCTTCTTTCAGCCTTTCCCTAATTCAACCACAGGGGTCAGCAGCTTCTGTCCATTGGTTGGGTGCAAATATCTGCATCTGACTCTTTCAGGGACTTGTTGGGTCTTTAGGAGGGCAGTCATGCTAGGTCCCTTTTTGTGAGCTCTCCATAGCCTCAGTAATAATGTCAGGCCTTGGGACCTCCCCTTGAGCTGGATCCAACTTTGGGCCTGTTGCTGAATGTTCTTTTCCTCAGGCTCCTCTCCATTTCCATCCCTGTAATTCTTTCAGACAGGAACAATTAAGGGTCAGAGATGTTACTGTGGAATGGAAACTCCCTCACTTGATGTCTTGTCTTCCTGCTGGAGGTGGGCTCTATAAGTTTCCTCTTCCTGCTGTCAGACATTTCATCGAAGGTCCCTCCCTTTGAGTCCTTGGAGTCTCTCACCTCCCAGGTCTCTGGCCAAAAGATGCCCCACCATGCCACAGGGTAACAAGTTCCACTATGTTCATAGAGGCCTTATTTATGATAGCCAGAAGCTGGAAACAACCTAGATGTCCCAAGACAGAAGAATGGATACAGAAAATGTGGATCATTTACACAATGGAATATTACTCAGCTATTAAGAAAGAGGACATCCTGAGTTTTGCAGGCAAATGGATGGAACCAGAAAATATCATCCTGAATGAGATAACTCAGACCTGAAAGGACATGTATGGTATGTACTCTCTAATAAGTGGATATTAGCCAAAAAACAAACAAAAAAATATGCAGAATACCCAAGATACAGTCCGCAGAACTCAAAGAGGTCAACAAGCTGAAGTCTCCAAGTGAGGATGCCTCAGTCCCACTTGTGGGAGAGAAGAAAGCAATCACAAGTGAGGAGGGAGGGAAGGAGTGAAGGTTCTGGGAGAGAAAGTGGACAGGGGAGGGGAGGGAGTCGGGGGTTGAGGGCAACCTGATCTGGTATTGGGTGAGGCAAAAGGACTGAAGCCCCCGGGCCAGTAGAAAGAATGGAAACAGGCAAACTCAGGAAATAGGAGGTTGGGGGGACCCCCAGAAAGCACCAGAGACTTTTTATCATTTCTACTGCTACTTCTTAAGTTTCCAATCAATTACATGCCCTTGAAAAGATAGTCCATTAGTAATTCCTAGGACAGGGTTTCAAAAGCTCTGCTACCTTGTAACATGGGTTTATTAAGCAGTGGACAATGGACACATTAAGCTCTAGCCCTGTATATAAAATGCAGCAGTTCTGGGCATCACAGGGCATGCCAGAAGTTATAGTTATGATGTTATAGACAGACAGAGTGATAAGTTGGTTTCTGTCCTTCTGTTCCTTTTCTATCAAACCATCTCTCACCCCTTGCCATGTTCTGCAATATAAAACTAAGTGCCATCTTTCAATTCTTATTAGGATTTTCCAATCAATTTCTAACATCAAAAATCTCTCTATCCCACTTACTCTTTGTATAAATTTCACACCTGAGGAAAGATATCTATTGCCTGACTTTGCTAATTGTTCTTTCTCTCCCTATGCAATTACTTAATATTTAAGTTGGCAGGTATATTTAACTCTAAAATTATAAGGAACACGGCATTATCTTATGGTGACAATTAAGCTAAGATGGTAACACATCACAAGAGCATAACTTACAGGACAGAGTACTATCCATCACTTTAAAGTGTATTCTATTCTTCTATATGTTTGATGGTAGACTTAGGAATATTGGAGATCTTAAGGTCTAAACAAAGGAACTATTTAGACCTGCATGAATCAAAGAGATAAAGGTAATACAAACAATTTTCATTGGATTTTACTATAATATCAGGCTCAATCAACATAGTTCCTAAGAATGTCCAGGAAGGAGCCTATGTCAATCCTGGATACTGCAGATGTCTAGGTTGTGCTGACCAGTCTCAGACACTAAAAATTAACGCTCACACATAGTCAGAGAATGTTCTACTTCACAAATTTTGAGGAAGGCAGAGGTGTATGATTGCACAAGGTGCTAAGAATAAATGATTATTTAGTTCTGAGTCCTAAATAAAATATTTATATCTTTCCCTCAAAGTCTCAAGGAACATGTCTTAGTCAGGGTTTCTATTCCTGCACAAACATCATGACCAAGAAGCAAGTTGGGGAGAAAAGGATTTGTTTAGCTTACTTCCACATTGCTGTTCATCAGCAGAAGAAGTCAGGACTGGAACTCAAGCAGATCAGGAAGCAGGAGCTGATACAGAGGCCATGGAGAGATGTTTCTTACTGGCTTGCTTTCCCTGGCTTGCTCAACCTGCTCTCTTATAGAACCCAAGACTTCCAGCCCAGAGATGGCACCACCTACAAGGGGCCCTACCCCCTTGATCACTAATTGAGAAAATGCCCCCCAGCTGGACCTCATGGAGGCACTTCCCCAACTGAAGCTCCCTTCTCTGTGATAACTCCAGTCTGTGTCAAGTTGACACACAAAAACAGCCAGTACAGAACACTTTGGAAGATGAGACAGAAAGATTTTTAGAGTCAGAAGCTAGGGAAAGGGCTCCTAAATTCTGTCTTGTGGGCAACATACAATTCTTAGAATCATGAAATCGGAATAAATAAAGATATCTGCACTATGCTTGCACAAAACTGTCAGAGAAAGATGGATGGCCTGAGGATGCCCTTCCTCTCACTGCTGAACTGTTTCCCACAGATAGTTTCCAGGAACAGGGAACTGGTGCCTTCACATATGTGCCAGCTAGACTCCACTGAGCTCCAATAGAGAGTCTCAACACAATGGTTATACAGATGGCAATGCGTCACACAGCAAAACCAGGTCATGAATCTGGAAAAGGTCCAGGTAATTAGGGAAGGAACGGTTAGATTATCAAGAAGGACAAGAGATGAGAATGAGCAAAGTTGGTAACCAAAATGCCTTGTAGATGAATGAAATTATCAAAGAACTAACTTAATATAAATGTTGACTCCTTCCTCATGGACAGAGAGATGCTTGCTAAGGGGGAGCACCAGAGAGCACTCACATGCAGATCATGTAGAATGACTAGCATGATGTACTAATTTACCTCCCCTGCCTTTAATGATTAGTTTCAACAAAAGTCAAACAAAATTGTAAGTATTTTCTTTTAGAAACTATTATGAAAATTTATGGCATTTATAGTGCGCAACCTTTTTTTCAAAGTGTGCATCTGAAGGGCAGAATAAAATCCAACGGTGTTGAAGTTATTCAGACTTTATGAAAAAATTCACAATGGCATATGTGTCTTAGTTAGGGTTCTCTAGAGTCACAGAACTTAGTCTCTATGTAGTAAAGGGATTTATTGATGACTTACAGTTTGTAGTCCAACTCCCAACAATCAACTCCCAACAACAGTCGCGGCAGCAGCTGTGAATGGAAGTCCAAGGATCCAGCACTTGCTCAGTCCCACAAGGCAAGCAGGCGAAGCAGAGCGAGCCTTCCTTCTTCCAATGTCCTTATATAGGTCTCCAGCAAAAAGTGTGGCCCAGGTTAAAGGTGTGTGCCACCACACCTTTAACCCCGGATGACCTTGAACTCATAGAGCTTTCTATGTTAATCCTCTGGGATTCGTAGCCACTATGCCTCAAGGTCTCCATGCCAAGATTCAGGTCAGAAACTTGTATCTCTCAGCCTACGGATTAGGGCCCCAGGTGAGCCTTCTAATTCTGGATTGTAATTCATTTGAGATGTAGTCAAGTTGACAACCAGGAATAGCCACTACAGCATAGAAGGGGAAGTCAGTAGTACCACAGGAGTTGGCTAAAGTTCCGCAGAGTTATAGACCAGAACTACATTATAACTATTCTAGGAAAAGAGTGGTACATGGGACAAGATAATACACATATATACATAGAGATATTTGTATGTAATCCTGAAACTAAGGTCGACCACTTTATTTTAAGACCATAAAGAAAGGAGAATTCATTCAGTATTCAAAAACTAATTACCTAGGCTGTGTTGGGAAATTTTATGTCAACTTGACCCAAGGGAAAATCACTAAAAAGGAAGGAGACTCGATTGAAAAAAGGCCTCCATATGACCTGGCAGTAAGTCATAGTCTTAATTCGTGATAGGTGAGGGAGGACCCAGCTCACTGTGGATGTTACCATCCAGGGCTAGTAGTTGTGGCTTCTATAAGCAAGCCAGCTTAGGAAACCAAAGAGAGCAAAGCAGTAAGCAGCACCCCTTCCATGGCCCCTGTATCAGCTCCTGCTCCAGGATCCTGCCCTGTTGGGGTTCCTATCCTGGCTTCCTTCAATGATGGATTACAACTTGGAACTGTAATCCAAATAAACCTTTGCTTCCCCAGCTTGCTTTTTCATAATGGCTCTTCATCTCATCAATAGGAACCCTGAGACCCAGTCAGCCTGCCAGCGAGTGTCTGTCACATGATGAGAAAGCTGACGAGATTTACCGCCTCATTGTTCTGGTTGTCCTGGAAGTTGTTCTTACCTAATAGACTGTATCTGACCATCTGACTTCTATCATGAACTGTGTTTTGGCCACCACCTTAGATCACATGCACCAGTAATGCCTCTCTAGAGAATATACTTTTATACAATGTCTAAAATGAGGCAAAAAGCAGATTAGGAGAAATGGATACTGTGATACAAAATTCCTATATTTCTGAACTTTTTTCCATTTTTTACCTTTTTTCATTTTCAGTGGGAGAGAATGCAAGGAAGTAGTGAGTTTTTTTTTTTTTTATCACCAAGTAGATGAACAAAATTTAGAACCAAAGGTGTCATGACTTGAAAAAGAGTAGAAAATCATTTGTACAGCTAAATCATGAGGGACACAGAATTTAATTTTTGAGAATTAGTACTTATCTGAAGGAGCCCAATATATAATCATTTCTTAAAGTATAGTATACATACCTGTTTGTAAAGAAAGATATTTACCATTTGAGTACATCAGTTCCATACCAATTTCCTATTTTTACTAGGAATTAAATTGGCTTTTAAAAAAATCCGTCAAATATTTTAACAATTACATACAACTGATTATCAACTTTTCATTAAAACTCATCAGCAAAATTACCATACCTTTTAACAAGAAAATGCATTTTAGTTACAAATGCTAAAAATTTCAGTCTCTACTCTGGTGAAATGAGAATGGGAACCTGACTGGAAAGGGTAAAGATAGTCACCAAGGGCGACTATTGCCACTCCGTACATATTTATGGACTTGTTTTTCTTGTGGTAAGTAGTCTCAGACACACAGTGCTAAATCTAATCAATCATCCCTTAAATACATCATAGTGTAGATTCACCTCACTCCTTCATTAACATTCATTAACAATTAATCAACACAGCAGGAGTCTCTAGAAAGTTCAACAATCCATAAGGCACATTTCCATTAAAGATGAGCAAACAAGAGAAGAGAGCAGAAGACAGGAGATGGATGGTGTCAGTTCTGTAGGAGAAAGGGAACAATTGGTCATCAAAAACCAAAATTCAACAGAATTTGGTTATCCAGCCAGAGACTTAAACTTTTGATTAACAAGCAGTAGCTTGTGTGACTGCATCATCATTGTCACTGGCAGATTTAGGCTCCCATCAGCCTGCTGAGTACATTTGTTCCTCTTCAAGTAAGCCTTCTGTGTTGTCATTATATCTTCAAAAGGAACGAGAAGACGCTGCATTCAATTGTTTGCAATTGTGGGCAATAGCTTAATTCAGTCCTTAACTGTGTTCTTACAGGGAGCTGAGGGTTATAATGGAAGCCTATTTCCCTGCAGGATGAAAAGGAGTCCTGCTGTGGAGTATAATACCCTGAACCCATGGCCGAGAGCTGTATTGTGCCCACTGAAGTGCCCCTGTTCAGAATGAGAGAAATAGGGAGGGGCATCCTTGCCTGGTCAGAACATCAGCTTAGGATCAAGAAGAGGAGAAGTCTGCTTGCATAACCTCATGGAATTCCTCTGAGCTCTGAGTCAGTCTCGCCTTGGTTCTCCTGTCAGGAATATAATGTCAGAAACTAATACTCAAGAGTGACAAACCAATAATGTAAAAACATCATCTTATGTATATTATTTTTTGCTATGCTTTAAGAATTCCAAATTACCCTCTGATTTTTTAAAGAAATGACTGTATTCACACAAGAAAAATACAAAAGCAGTTAGTGTCTAAGCTTCAAAACAATATTTCCAGATAGATAGATATTTCTAAGTGTGCTATGAAACTAGTAGTTGTTGAAGCCAGCCTGAAATAACAGAAATACCAAACTACAATGTAATTGCTGAATTATTACTGATGTATAGTAACCTTAGAAACAGAAGTGTATGATTTTGTCACACAGTGATCAGTAGTAGTCACTTGGTCCACATATGCTGAAATCTCTGACTCAGACCATTTACTGAATTCATTTCTCCCCACACAAACACTTCAAACTTTAGTATAATCCAAACACTCTGCCTCCATAAACTTATCTCAGCAAGTGAGAACACCCATTTGCTACCAACAAGCTTGCTTTATGTTGGGCGTAGTAAATGGCCCCGAAAGATTCTGGTCTCGTTTTACAGTAGAATGAAAGGCTTAGATCTTTTTTTCTTTTCACTTTATAGAAATTTTTACAAATGTCACAGTTTGTTGGATTGGTCTAGTCTAGTTCTCTGTGGTTGTAATTCAAAATAAGAGTGAAGTAGCTCTCAGCCCAGCATGGTTCATCACTGAGGTTTTGAACTAGACTTCTGAACTCTTCTCTACCATCCACCTCTGTTTTTGTTGGGTACTTGTGGATATTTTGTGAAAGTTGCCTGTATTCAGGGTTTATTTTGAAGAAAAGTAATCTTTTCAAAAATTTGGCTCCAGAAATTCTTTAATCTTCTTTTCAAATACCATCTGAAAGGGATTCATTTCGGGGTTCGTTACTTTTTACTGCACATTTCAGAAGTGAACAGTTATCTCAAAGATGTTTTGTCTTACTCTGCTGCCATATTTCTCTCAACAGTCCACACTGAAGAGTAATAATACAGTGCACATAAGAAACTGAAGTAGCTGATAAAAGCATTAAATTAGAGACATGTTAAGATATCACTCGGGTCACTGAAGACTCTATAGTGCCCCACTTAAGTCCAGAAGCAACTCAGACCTTCCTTGACAGGGTCTCTGACTGCAGCCATTGGCAGTGACTGACAGGTTCACATCAAGAGGCATCAAAGCTTCATACATTTTTAAACATCCCAAATGATCTTAATGGAGAATTTAAAACAATTTGGGAATTCAATATTAGAAAAATGCATTCAAATGCAAGATCAGACAAACATATTAGCCAATACTCAAAGTATTAATGGATCTGAGGACTAAATCTGTCCAAGTGAAGATAATTCATAAGGTCTGCTGGACACCAGGAATGGTCTTCACAGAGGGGGCAGGGATGACTCATTCAGGAAATGGGAAGAAAAGGAGAAGAAGATGGGGGAGAGGTCAGCACCAAAGGAACAGACATAGACAGAAGTGACTGGTTTCCTTGTTTCTGTATATCAGACAAACTTGTGTGTTATGCCATGAAAGATCCTATCAAGAGAGGTAAATTAGTATATGCAATTGCATAATCCTAAGGCTAATTATTTTTAAATTCACATAATCACCAAACTCACAAGAATGTGACAACAGGCTGGCAAGATAAATATTTCCAAAATAAATATTTCTCCTGAGATAAATATTTCCAAAATCAGAAGAGAGATACCCCCTTCCTTCATGTCAATGAATCTTAAGAGACAAAAAGTCAAATTCTCAGAGCAGAGTGATTTGGGGGACTTAGTAGCTACTACCTTATGTATGTTTTTCTTTTTTCATATATAAAGCAAAGTTAATAACACTACTACTAAACACTAGATCTTACTGTTTCTGTAAGGCCTTCATCATTGAGTTTTTCTAAAGTGCTCAAGAAAGTCTGGCACACAGTAAGTATTCTCCCTTATTGCTACTACCACTGCTGGTTAAAGAATCAAGGCTTGGAATTTCTCAAGTGAAACATAATAATGACATTTCAGAAAAACGACCAGAAGATTTTAGAAATCATTTACAATCTTTAAATCAAGAGTTTACTTTATTTCTTCAGATTGTTGATACTTTTTCTTAATAAAGATGTGGCAACCATTCCTTTTTTTTTTTAAACATGATTTGTGCTTTCTGGTAAAGGAAATGGGAAGAAGTTTAAAAAAAATATTGAAGTGAGACTATGACTTCCATCCTGATGGAAACTCTACCCTTGTGAAAATTTTTTACTGGCTTCTTTGTGAAAGTGTGTAGAGCAAGTGTCCAGACAATGTTGGGGAGACAAGGACATTCATCCATACTGTCTGGCTTCTGTGACTCTGGGAGAGATAGATAGCTTCCTTCTGAATTAATTTTTTTACTTTAAAAAGATGTGTTGTAGTGAAATCAGTGTTATGTATATATTACGATCCTAGTTTCTGACCTGAGATTTCATAACAAAATTGTTATCACAGTTACAGACCTAGGATTCATTACAGTGTTATTAACTTAGTAAAGTCGCCAGAAAGAAACTAGGCAAAGAGCACAAGTGACAAAGTAGTTGTATATTTTTGTTTGAAGAACAAATGGCTTCTCCTGTGTTCATAGCTCTCAGCATATTAAATATATGTCTTGGGTTTGTCAAGCTTATGGGCCTCAGCCAATTCTTCATTCCAGTTTTTCAGGGTGCTTCATAAGTTCTCAATAAGACATTGCCAGACAGCAGCATGCCTGTTGAAACTTTGATAAAACAGGTGCCACATGAAATAGAGATTGCACCAGAATAGAAATTTCCATATTGCTGCATATTAGTATAAAGTCAAGTTTGCAATAGACTATATAGAGATCTCTGGACCACAGATTGAGACTCAAGAGTAAAGAATTTTCAATCCACTCATAACCAGCAGAGGAAAACAATGTCCTCATATTGACCCATTGCTTTGGAAAATAACCTACATGAAACTGGGAAATTATGTAGAGGGGTTCATTTTGCAAAAGAGCCCTGAAAATTCAAGCAAGTTCATCTTTTACTCAAAGACAGGCACATGGAGATATGAGTTCAAGAGTAATAAAATAAGATTTAAAAAGAGATTCACTCTCAGAAAATACATCACACCTGGCGGTAAGTTTAATTGTGCTAGGTACACAGATATCCAACCAGAATGAGTATAGAACTTATCGTCACAGAGCTAGAGGTGGGAGAATTTAAGATACACAGCATGTATTGAGAGATCATAAAATAAAGCAGAGACAGAGGTCCAGACAATCAAAGCATCCATTGGAAGCTTCCGTCCTACTCAATTTTCAAATACTTCACTGCTACCCAGAGATCCTGGATATGCCCCAAACCAGAATGTGACTGGTCACAGAACTTCAGGAAGGAAAGATCCTTAGGGATAATAACTTGTAAAAATTGGGGAATAGCTAAAGGTCCCATTCTGTAGAAAAACCAGCAACCTCAGCTTAATTTCTTAATTTGACCTCTTGGTATATGACAATTGATTATGACCCTCTTTCTCTTTAAAGTATATTTTTAATATAAATAATGTTAGGTTAGTAATTTTAGAGGTATGTAAGTAAGAGCTAGAAAAATTAATATGACAAAGGAATGGGGAGTCCTGGTGTCCTCCCAGAAATAAATAGACTGCCCATTTTAAACAAAAACTTCATGCTATCTCTACTGTTGAGGCTCAATGGTAATGTTTTGATTTCTCTTTATTTTAACAAGTAAAGAAATGGCTGTTTAGATAATACCTTTAACATGATTTAAGGACAGTGGAACTTTTGTATATTCTTTCTGTGTAAAGAAGTAAAGAGGGAGATAAGTAGAATAGAACCTTAAAAAATAAAGAGAAAAGTTCTAGAAAAAGAAAACAAAAGCAGAAAAAATAACCTCTTCTTGTCCATTTTGTTTGTTCCTTGTGTGTTCTGAATGTGTAAGATGATGTCTACGAGGATTATTATAATTTATTTTGTATCAATGTAAAGTGACAGATATCCTAGTAATGTAGAATATCTGTTTCCTGTCATTGTATTTGTCAAGATGATGGTTTTTTTAAAAATATGTTTAGCTAGAACCAGTTTTGCCAAAGGTTGTTCATGCCTAACTCAAACTAGGAGGAAAATCCATGATGAAAAATAATCACAGTTTAAGTTAGCATTTACATCTTGTTTGTCAATCCGCACAAAAGTGTGTGAGCTAAAATGGTCCCTAATTTCCAAAGGAGCAAAAATAAAAATGAAAATAATTTTGGTCATTAATGACATCGAAATGGCGTGATATGCTATCATGCGAAATGCACATCAGAGCAGCTGGGAGTGTTTGTGAGAATACAGGAATTCTGAAACAGACAGGTTAGAGTTTAGTTTTGTTTCATGAATGGAAAAAGACAAAAAACTTGCTTAAGCATTGGTTGAAGAATATCACAACTGTTACAAAACATTTTTGTTTTAGATTTTAATAAGAAGAGGCTGGGATAAATGCTTTATTTGAAGCATAAAACTATTTTTACAAAATCCTGTCTCAAATATAAACAGAGTCGTTTGACTTTAGAGAATCCAGCAACAGCTCCTGGTGCCTAAGGCACGTCACAGTGGCTAGGGAAGATTAGACCCTAAACAGCACCATAGCAAGGACTGGCAAGTCTCAAATTTAAAAACAAAATTAATACTGACATGGTCACAAAAGTAGCTCAAACCAAAATAGGGAGAAATTTCAGTCACATGGCCATCTGATAGCTACTTATATGCATACATTTTGAAGAATAGGATTTCTAAAAATGTGTAGACAGTTATATCTATTAAGTGAACTTTTTAGATAAAAATGCTCTCTATAACTTGTAAGTCACGATTCAATATATAAAATTAAATTTATTCAGAATTATCACTTCGTACATTTTCCTGTTATCATTTATTACTATGTTTGTGTATATTGCATGTAAAATGGCTTCAACAAAGTAGACTTGATAAGCTTTCGAAAGAACATTGCTTAAATTGCAAGACTCATTCCTAAAGTATTTATTGAATGTTAAAAATTAGCCCTTAGGCAGGAAATGAAATTCACATTCTAGCCTCATAGAAGCATCCTTGCTAATGACATTATTCTGTTTTCCAAATGCATCTTAAAAGTAAACATGTTAGCTACTTCCTGTCTTGCTGTTCATTGTACACTCCAAATGCATCTCTCCTCTAGACTCCATACTGAGCCTGACAAACTATTCCTTTTTTTTTTAATAAGAAACTTCATGTACTCACACACTCTTGGCTATTCAATATTGGCTCCAAGACCGAAACAAAAGATGAGAACTGAGGAGCAAATAATAACAAAGTAAGATGTAATCCCAATGCTGGAGGAAGCAGGGTCAGAGGAGCAAGTCTATCCTAATTAATGAGTTACTTAAGGATAGCCTCTGAGGTTGTATAAGCACATGTACACGAGCACACACACACACGCGCACACACACACACACACACACACACACATTCTTGTATTCTAGGTACACACTTGTGTATGTACTCACACATTTGAACATGTACACAGCATATAAAATAACCTAGAGAGCCCTCTTCCCCAGATGATTGTGTTCAGATTCAAGGAGATCAAATCATTATGAACCAGAGAATGGGCCTTCAAAAGACATCAGGTCAGCGAGCATCTTTGTCTTAACTTTTCAGAATTATGAATCATGAAGAAAAAATAAAGTGCATTTACTCTCAAAGTATTTCACTCTCATGTGTTTCTATGCAAATGTGCTTATCTTTCATACATATTTTATCCATTTCTCAGTGCGTTGTTTGTTGTGATCTCCAGGTTTGAAAATTTAGAGCTTAAATCAAGTGCTATATTAAATCACCATGTTAGACAACATTCTGTTATCTTGTTGTCCGTCTGAAAGGCCACATTTAGTAGTTTCTACCCAAGTTCAAAGAAATTCATGTGTTATATGTACTTAGACTGTGTGATGAATCACGTGTGTTTCCAACCATGTCAATTCCAGCTTTTCTAGTTTGCTAGAAGTTGCATGAAAATTTATATGGTGTCATCCCTTGAAACCACTCTACAAATAAACGCCAACCATGTATATTGCTCAGAAGTAGGAGAAAACACACAGCAATATGAGGGTTTTCCATTACCATCTCAGTTAGATAAAATTCCATTAGTTTTTGGTCTCTTTCCTCTAAAGTCCAATTAGGGTAAATCCTAACTCTTATGAAAAACCTGGAGCCAATGATTATTTGGGGCATGCATACTAATGATTCTCAGATGAGATTAGAAGGAGTCCCAAGGCTTTTGACTTTCAAGATATGGTGCCAAAAGAAGTTTAGAAGTGGGTAGTAAGTGTGAAAGTGTGTAGTCCTCTCTGCAGCCATTGTGGCTGCTCTTTGGCATGTTGTCTCTCAACTAATGGTGTCATTCAGTCCAAAAGAATAGCTTGCAACATACCTTTAGGTATAGGTATCTCATATTACCCAGAGATCTTGGCTTTGTCCTTGAAAAGGTTATGATGGATTTCTTAATTTTTTTTCAGGGAATTACCAATTATCCATTCAGTGATAACACGGCAAATGGATGGATGGATGAAGCCAGGCATAGAAAATGAGAATGTCAGTTTTTAATATATCTAGACTGACTACAGCTCCATAATTATACATTCCCACACAAAGAAACTTTAAGAAAAATAGACACTAGTTAGAGTAAGAAGGCCAGTTGGCAGGGAACTCTGGGATTGGTGAGACAGGAAGAATGTGGAGGTTCTTGGTTTTGAGTGGATCTGCGAAGCATACTATGTCATAGTCACTGAGGGTACCAGCCTGGAAACCAAGAAGCCGAGCTGGGAAAGCCAGAGACTCAATAGGAAGCTTAATTTGAAATATGGTCAGTTTATTTATCGTTTTATTTTGTTCCAGGGATTCAAATGCAATCCAGTCTCATTCCTTAACTGCCTAGCAATCTGAGAGAATCGCCAACAAGCGGGCAGAGGCCATGCACCGCCTATCTAAAAGTCCAGAGGGTCCATTTCTTTTGCAGATCAATTCCTATAAGAACTGGTGTACACCTTATTTTCTTAGAGAACTTCAGGAAGTAAATACACTTTAATTTTTGGTTTTTATCCTTATACTGTGATACTAATTCATTAGAATAACATAGTTAAGACCTATAAAGAAACAGGCTTGCACTGCAGCTCATTCTTAACATGGGCTTGCTTTCTTAATAAACTCTTTATTATTTTCTGCTGTTAGCCCTTTAAGAATCCCACGAGTCTACATCCCTCATTTAGTCCAAATATGTCTGTCTGGGCAAGGCTGGCAGTGTATGGTTATCATTTGAGAGCCTGTTTTTCAAGCCCTCAAGCTATTTTTGTTTGTTTGTTTGTTTGTTTTTTCCTGCCTAAGAGTTCTTAAAGTCATCATTCCTATGAATGCAAAGCACTCTCCCTCCCTGCATAAAGCCTTCAATTAAGGTCAGACTTCCATTATTGAGTCGTTCTTGGGTCTTCTTACTTCTCCGTCCTGTCAGAAGCTGTCTCTTTGCCTGGCTTCTTGCATGGTGGCCGCTGAATCATTGCATCACTTCTTACCCTATATTGAGCTGTTACTTGATACCAAACTCTTTACAGACCTTTAATCCCCAAATAGTCCTTTGAGACAAGAACTATCTCCAGTGTATTTTAGAGAGAGTCAAACAAGGGCTCACTGAGGTGAGTGAATTTGCTCAAGACCTCAGAGCTATTAAACGACGGAGCAGGATTTAGTTCCAAGTCCTCTTTGCTCCTAAATCACACATAATTCTCCAGGGGATTAAAAGCAAGTTTGTTTCCCTTCTAGAGAGAGGCATTCAGGGTGAACTAGAAGGTACAGCTCATAGTTGTCTTCTGACTGAAGGTACTGATATGGCACGCTTTCTATAGTCCTTAGGGCATAGGTCATGAAGTGGTAGTGCATTGTGGGCATGACATTAGCCTGAGGAAGACTTCGATCCATCTTTCTTCTTGTATTATGAAACAACCTTGAATTTTCTAAAATATTAAAAATATTCATATCATTAGACTGGGAGCTATAAATAGATGTCTGTTAGGTATCACTGTTTTTTGAAGGCAAATGACAACCGCATCTTTACTTCTTTCATATATTGATCATTTCATTGTCTTTCTGTGTAGAATGAAATTTCAAAGGAATTCCCAATGTGATGTCAATTCTCTGACTGCCCATGTTAGGCCTTCAAACTTTCTCAATAGATGGCAGTAAGAATGTAGAGGGGACTTGGATAAAATTGTTATTTTTATCAGAAACAGAAACCTGGTACACCCTCTTTCCATCTCTCACCCTCCCTTTCTTTTTTCTTTCCTTCCTAGCATGATCTCCCCATGTAGCCTAAACTTATTTACAACTCGTGATTCTCTTGTTTTAGTCTCCTAAATGCTGAGAATATAGGCATGTACCACCATGCTGAAGTTGGAATTAATGATTCTTTAAAAAAAAAAAAAA
>JADRCD010144523.1:0-15792 GCA_019843815.1 Montemys delectorum
AAACTGGGGAGCTTCTAAAAAGCCAGATTGTCAGTGTTCTTCTCCCAGTTTCGGCCACTTATGTGCCTGTGGCACCCAGAGGTGCAGCTGAGCTGATATTTGTGATGGTTTGTATACGCTCAGCCCAGGGTATTAGAGATCAGCACTATTAGAGAGTGTGGCCCTGTTGGAGTAGATGTGGCCCTGTTGGAGTAGGTATGTCACTGTGAGTGTGGGCTTTAAGACCCTCATCCAAGCAACCTGGATGCCAGTACTCTGCTAGCAGCCTTCAGATGAAGATGTAGAACTCTTACCTCCTCTTGCACCATGCTTGGCTAGATACTTCCATGTTCCCACCTTGATGATAATAGACCTGTAAGCCAGCCCCAATTAAATGTTGTCCTTATAAGAGTTGCCTTGGTCATGGTTGTCTGTTCACAGTAGTAAAACCCTAAGACAGTATTCCATGACAATATCTCTATTTGCAAGAAAGAGACAACCTACTGTGAGAGAAGAAGACGGGACCATTGCTTCTCTCCAGTTACTTATACAGTGCACTAAGATGCCACTGAACATTTGTCCTTTCCTGAAACATGGTTCTGAAATGAGAACAGAATGTGGTACTGGATTAAGTGGGGTGTTGTATCAGAATTCACGGGATCATCTTTATGTGCAAGCCACATGGGATTGTCCACTCTGCCAGTTATTTCACTTATCCCTGGGACAATACACTAAGAAACAAATTCATGAATTATCCCTATGGGCATTTACAGGGGTGTGACTATAATGCACGCATACCAACACGGAATCCTAACAGGCTTAAGTAGAAGAAAGTGCTGGAAGACTCGGGAAGACAGCGAGTCTCTTGAAATCATTCACTTAAGAAGAGAAAGGCTTAGTTCAAACCCTAAACCTGACACATATCACTAATTAGAAAACCATGACAAAGCCTCATACTTCTCAAGCTTTGTCTACAGCAAATGCACACTGGAAAAGGTGTGGGGCTCTCATGTTGCTATTCTGGGGATTAGATGAAATAACACACATGGCATTCACAGCAGTGTCTGGCATCTGGTAGGAGCCCAATTCGTGATGGCTGCCATCATTATTCCAAGGGATGATGCTGCAAGAGGCAGTGAGCATTGCAGTTACTATTAGCTCCTGAACTCACATCTAGCACAATGTGTCCAACACAGAATATGCCCAATAAATCTTCAAGAAGAAGAAATGGAGGGGAAAAAGACAGAATCTGCACACTGCAGGGAATCTCCCAGTTTCAACAAGGGACTCCCATAGTGATAAACCTTGTAATGGAGAAGGGATGGGAATGAATCCAACTGATTTTATCATCTCTACCACAATTACTCTTGTCTCCTTTATTACCTTTTTGTTTCGAACTGACACAATTTTGGTATACATTCTTAAAGCATAATACTATGATATAATATATGGATGAACTATGAAGTGATCAAAGCTGACTCCTCTTGTTTACCCAGCACTTACCTCAAGACTGTGGCCTGCAAAAACCCCTATGAACACATAATAAGCTGAAGGGGTGGCGAGAGGGATTCCTGGCTAAAGGCATTTGCTGCCAAGCCTGGGGACCTAAATTCGATCCTCTAGACACACATGGTGGAAGGAGCGAATGATTCCTGCCAGCTCTCTCTCTCTCTCTCTTTCTCTCTCTCTCTCTCTCTCTCTCTCTCTCTCTCTCTCTCTCTCTCCTCTCTCTCTCTCCCTCACACACACACACACACACACACACACACCTAAATAAACACAATAAAATATATTCAAGTGTAAGGAAGGAATATAAAAGCATGCTATAAACTAAAGTGCTAATCAAATATTAGCTGTTGGCTTGTTTTCTGTTTATCTACATAAGGAATGAGTACCATGGGAAGCTGGGAAAGTAGCCTATCAACATGCACAGGCCCTCAGAGCAGTGAGTTGTTTCACATCATCCTCCACATCAGAAATGGAAGAGCTCCCCTCCCAGGTTCCTGGTCACTCTCTGGCCACTGATGACTTGGAGGAAGGCTGGTACCACCTTCAGCCTGTCCTAAAACCATCATCTCCTTGTGGAATGTTCTTGAATTTCAAATTTCCCTAAGATGCTCCCTTAAACATTGGGTCAGAAAGTTCTTAAAAGAGTTGTTAAAGGTATAAATTTTAGAACCTTTTTAAGGTTTTCAAGACATAAAGGTTTGCAGTGATAAATAGGACACTTCCAGTGGTGATTAAGAGCCGTTGGCCCTGACTAGAGCCAGAAGCCCACCCTAAATCTCTGCTCCCTGTAGAATGGGCTGTGCTGTATTTAGTAACTGACTGAACTGGTCCATTAGGAGTTTATCTTCACACTTACTAGGAATTCTAAAAGAAAGCCTATATAAATGGGTGAAGAGCCAAGCCCAGGACAGTTAGAGTGCCTGTTATCCTCTGATAGCAAAGCAAACCCCGAAGTGCAACCGCAAAAATTAAAGAGAAAAGGTCCAGACAGTCTATTGAGCTGGCTGTACCTCAGGAAGTCACTAACAGGTTCATGAGTTTTCCATCAGCTCACTATGCCACCTCCGAATGTCTTCTCCATGCTTGTAGACAGGGTTACTACTGTGTTTGTACTCCAGTCCACACAAAGGAGAAAAAGATGGAGAAGCCTCCGTCTGGTTCTTCAAGGCTAATCATTCTAGGTTCATAGGAAGGAACAGCTGTCTTATGCTACTGGTCCTGTCTGGTTGACTACAGTGGTGAAGTTAAAGTATTAACCAGAGGACTGGGTTCAAGATGCTCCTTCTTTAGGATGATTTTCTCTAGGACTTCCTCAGAACCATAAAAATAGATTCCAATCCTGCCCTAAACCTTTGGCTTAAGCTCGGTCACACTGTCACATTTCATCAAAGCATGCTTACAAAATGTAGCCTTGAGCTGAATGTGAGGTACTCGACTAACTTACTGAGGTTAGGGGAGAAGGGGTCAGTTATTAAGGAAAGCTAGAGGTAATGTGTTGCAGAGAACTAAGGAGTTTCTGCCACAATCAGTGTCCAAGCGGAGGTTGAAGCAGGAGCAGAGTGTTTCCAATTGCTGTCAATTTAACTCATCCGTTAGCTCAGATGTATGTTCTCTCACTAGACCATAGTCAGACGAAATGATATGTAAAGGTACGTACATGCTTAGCTAAATGGTAAGTAAGCCTGGAGGACAGAAACTAAACTGCATCAGGTCCTTCTTAGAGAACTAAGATGGAGAATCTCTCATTTAACCAAGACACATTGTGCTGATGTATTATTTTTATGATTCTTGCAATTCCTGGCAGGTTTCAAGGTCTGTCTGAAAATGGGAGATGCCCCAGTGGTGATATGCTGGAGTCGGCAATGTCTGACAGGAGACAATGGAACCAATGTCTGGAAATGGTGGCATGATGGTGGCAGCCATCTTGGTGGTACCAATAGACCTTAGTGAAGGTGGTGACACTGGTTCGTGACAGAAAGAGCAACATTCTGGCGAGTTGACTAGGGTTTCCTTTTGGGGATCGGTGAGCTGCCAAAAATGTGTGTGTGTATGTGTGAGTGTGTTTGTGTGTGTGTGTGTGTGTGTGTGTGCATGTGTGTATGTGTGTATGTGTGTGTGTATGTGTGTGTGTATGTGTGTATCACTTAAAATAATGCCCTTCCCACACCAGCATCAGTGACATGTATCTTACTAAAGTTGATAAAGCATCATTTGTATGCATATGAGAATAAGCCATGTCAACTGGTCAGTAAGAAAATCTAAGCTTCAGCTTCTAGCTATTATGTATTAAAAAGGGGAAACAGGATTGAGTGTGGTTTTACTCACGGTGGCTCTCATAGGATACCTTTAGTTCTCTTATGTTGGTTGGTTTTTACCTGCTTTAGTTTTCTTATGCTGGTTGGTTTTTACTAGCTTGACACAAACAAGAGTTACCTGGGAAAAGGGAACCTCAAATAAGGAACAGCCTCCATCGGATTGGCCTTTGGGCATACCCGTGAGGTACTGAACTAATGAATGACTTGGGTTGGCCCAGCCCACTCTTGGCTGTGGGCAGCACCACCCCTGAGCAAGTGGTCCTAGTGTGTATAAGGAAGGAAGGCAAGCAATCCATGGAGCGTAAGCAGCATCCCTCCATGGTCTCTGCTTCAGTTCCTGCTCTGAGGCTCCTGCCTTGAGTTCCTGTCCTGACTTCCCTTCACAATGGACTTTATAGGAGGAGTAAGCCAAGTACACCCTCTCCTCCCTAAGTTGCTTTGCCTCATGGTGTTTGTTGCATCTACAGATGCAAACTAGAATGACTTTGAACTCTGATCTAATCCCCAAAGCTCTCATGGCCTGATGTCGAGGAGGGTGGTCCTTAACAGGTATTTTCCCACTTTTTATTAGTATCTACTTATTGTATGAACTAATAGGCTTCACCACAACATTTTCATACATGAATATGATGTACTTTGATCCTAATTGGGCATTATCCTTTCTTGTCTGTCCTCCCTGCCTCCTCTTGCCTCCTTTCTATAAAGATTTTTGAATTTTTAAAAGAATCTCCAAAATTTCAGCCCAGAGACCCTGAAACCAGTAGAGACTCTGATGGACCTACAGTTTCCTATTTTTGAGAAAGGAAAATGGAGTTTGGCGTTTTAGCATTCGCCTAATGTTTTTCCATAATGTGCTATTGAAAAGCACACTGAATCCAAGACATACTTCCTAAGCTCATGTCTTATATTGTGGCAGATTGGCAAGTGGGACGAGGTCTCCAACCCTAAGAGTCCCAGAGTCACACCTCAGGGCAGGGAATGGGATAGTCTGGAAGATGTCTACTACATGAGGCAGAAATTAGGGTCTTAAGGGCAGTAGGGAGATGTCCAAATTACTAATGTTTTAGTAAAGTATGCTAATGCATTCCTCTTTGGATGTTTTTCTCTGCTTACACAGTGTTGCCTTTCTTCTCCTCTGACATAGAACTGTCATCGTAAGATGCCTAAGTCACCTGGACCTGCAGGATCCCTGACCTCCCTGCCCACAGCCTCTGCTTCAGAATCAAGCAAGTCATTCCTCCTCTTCACCACATCCCCTCCCCCAAAAAAGCACTTTGTAAGGCACATCTAGCGAGCCACCAGCAGATTTTAATGCCATTCTTCACTTCCTTTGAACTCAACCCCCCAACTTCTCCAGATATAGGGGGTTTTGCCTTCCCCAAAATTTAGAAATGTATGAAGTTTACTATCTGGGTATGAGAGAAATGTTTCAATCCCCACAGGCATAGTGACAAAGCAAGTTCCAGGAAAGGCCCCAGTTAGCCATTTAGCAATTAAAAATTAGCCAGCAGCAGCTATTACTGTGGCCTGGAGGCCTGCATCCTGCATTTGCAATGAACTGCAGGATCACCCCTTTTCTTTATTCGAGTCTTTCTGGAAAGGTTTGTCCCAGATTGCCCCCTGCTGAATAACCTAGGTCTTACCCACTGGGTCAAGCCAGCACATGAAATTCTCTTGCCTGAACTCATCAGGACAGACCCTGGAAAGACTGACAGACAGCAGTGCTAGGTTGAACCTATCTAACTGTCTTTGTCTGGATAGCTGAGTCTTTAACAGGTTTAAGTGAGCCCAATCCTGTGAGATCAGAAAAGGTTTGTGGGGTACAATACACCTCACCAAACTCCCCATGGGTGAACGATCATAGAATTATGAAGATATGCCAAGGCCTGAACTGGGACTGGTCCACACAACACTGCTGGAGAATGCAGACCTTACTCTGGAAGTCAATGTGGGAAGACAGAACTTTGAGGGCCAAGAAGGGCATGAAAATTTGAACCCACAAGTAGTCAAGATACAGGCTTTTGCTATTTGGTAGCACTATGCTAAGTGTATGAGTTTATGTAACCAGTATATGTAAACCTGTGTGAGTGTGATGGGGTATGTGTTTGTATCTGTGTGTGTGTGTACATATCTGATTGAGTATGAGTGTACATGAGCATGTGTGTGTGTATATATATATATATATATTATATATTATATATATATGGCAATTTGAGTATACACCTGAGTATATGACTGTGTTTAAGTGTGTATGAGTGTATGCATGTAAGTGCATGCATATGAGAATGTATGAGTGTGTGACTACGTGTGTAGAAATATGTTTATGTGACTGTGTTTATATGTGAGTTTGTATGGGTGTGTGCAGGTGTGATTGTTAATATGAGTGTGAATTGGTGTGCATGCATACAGTGAGTATGTGAGTGAAAATACTAGTGTGTATGTGTATTGGTGAATTAAGAAGATATGTGCATGTAAGCTTATATAAGTGTGTGTCTGTATGTGGATGTGTGTGTCAATGTGTGTGCACATTTGAGTGAATGTGTGAGTGCATGTGTGTTTGTATTAGTATAAATATATATATGAGTATGTGAACGAGTGCTTGTGTAAATGTGAATTTGTATGTGAGCCTGTGTATGTGAGCTGAGAAAGTATATATGAATGTGTTTGTGAGTTTGTTCATGTGAGTGTGTGAGTGCAAGTGTTTGTGAATGTGTATGCAATGGGTGAGTGAGTTCATGTGTATGTGAGTGTGTATTTGTATGCGTTTATATGAGTATATGTGCATGAGTATATGAATATATATTTGTGTATTGAGTGTGTATATATGTGAGTATATAAGTGTGTGAATATGTACTTGTGTGTGTGAAAGTGTGTGTGTTAGCATAATTCTCTCAACAGGTATTGGTGTCTTTTTGTCTACTGTGTGAAGAAACTGGTAGTGAAGGGAATTAATTGGTCAAAGTTTCAAAGCTATTTTGTGTGTGGAGCTGATATTTAAAGGCAAGCATCCTAACACCAGGGCCTTAGGAAATGGGAAACAAGAGCAGAAGAATGCACTGTAAAGAGCCTGCAAGGTGGGACTGTAATAAGAACACATAGCTTACATATTTATTTATATGGAGTATTTCTCATGAAATATCCCGTAACAAAAATAGCTGCTCTGAGGACCAGTGGAAGGAATGTCAGCAACAGTCGCCCAAAAGCTGCACTTCAATGCCTTCAGCAGTGTGGTAAACATACAAAGGTCACAGAAGCTTGAAGGTCATCTGCTCTGCCTCTCCAGTGCCAAGGTCCCTGCACTGCTTAGCTCTAGGGCTGGGTGCATAGGGGTTCACAGCATAAATCTGATCCTCTCTCTCGAGTTACAACATTCAGACCCAGGGGTCACAAACAGGAGCATAGATCTCCAGGCAGATGTAGATGCTAAACAAGCTAGCATGCTAAAGAAGTGGACAGGAATGGGAGGAAAGGGTGGGGCTCATCCCTCACCAAGCATTCTCCTAGATCTGGGCTTCTTAAATTCCTAATACTCTTTCCAACCCTTTACCTCCATCCCTGTTACTGTGCTGAATCTTGACCTCTGTTCATGCCCAGAGTGTGGCTTAAAAACTAGAAACTTTGTCCTTTCAGCTTCTCAGAAGTGCAGAGCCCCTGAACTAAGGCCAGTGTCCAATTTGAGTAGAATCCCTGAGCCATTTTCTTTGACTTTGACCCTTTCAAGGCAAATGACCAGTTTCCCTCTCTCACTGCTGTAACCATAATTGTCATAGGTGTCTACCTCTGAGGCCTTGAAGCAATTCTGTCTAGGTTTGATTAAATCATCATTCTTGGTTACTTCCTGATCCACTGGCTATTTTCCCCCAAGCCCCTTTGATTGTGCCCCAGTGGACTATCTCTGCCTCATCTGAAATACTTTCAAACATCAAAACTCTTACTGACTTTGTCTTGAGTCTTCTTCACCTTTCTATATTCTTCCAGGTGATTTTAGCTGCACCCTTCAAAACACAGAGCCCTTTCCTTTTTGCTTGATACCCAATAGACACATCCACTTGAGTATCTAACAAGCAGTTCAAACTTAACCAAAATAGAGCCTTTGACTTTATATCCTATGTCGCCAAGTCCTCTCCACTCTAATACTGTCCAAGTTAGCATTGACTATGAACTCGACGTAGTCTATAATCACCTGAAAAGAATCTCAGCTAATTGTCTTATCTGGTTGGTTTGTAGGCTGGCCTGTGAGGGACTCTTTTGGTTGTTAATAGATGTGGGAGTTCTCAGGCCACTACAGGTGTGCTGAACTCTGGGGAGATGAGCCTGGACTTTATGATAAAGTTAGCTAACCATAAGGCTAGAGAGGCAGCCAACAATCACCGTTCTCCCATGATTTCTCTCTCGCAGATTCCTACCTTGACTTCCCTTGATGATGGATGAGAAGGAAATAAGAGAAAACACCACCTCCCTCCAGTGGCTCAAGCCACAGATGGAGAAAGCCTTTTGTTCCATACACTCCTCTTAATGGCTGGTTGCTAGTCTCCATCTGGTAGAGAACAAGTTCTCAAAAAACCAGCATTGTTTGTTACTACATCTGCAATTTCTAAAATAAAGCCTGGCACACAGTGACTCATTGTTGTTGATCAGGTGAATTACACAAGCCAGACAGCTCTTTCCTTCATCTATGAAAAAGACCAGGATTCCTGTAGCCAGTCCCTTCAGGAATAATAAGATTTGGAATTTCATTCATTGTGTAGTTTCATTTTGGGTCCTTGTATGTATTACATTTCCTTTGGGAAATGTGTCCCACCTCTCTGGCACTTGCCTCATCCTTCTCGTCAGGCACATTTGAGCATGGTCCCAAGGCACCCTGTAGGATACTACAGGATTGCACGCAGGAGCTTGTGGTTTTCAGAGGGCTCAGGCGTGTGAAAGAAGTCAAGACCATATCCAACCTGAATGCACTGTTTAAATCATTTGACAATATAGGCACTTTTAAAAAAGAAAATGTTGATGCAATGCGAGTCTATTTTTGTTGCTGCTGTTTGCTTTTGTTTTCCTAAAGTGTCCACAATGCCCTTGTTGCTATGACTCCATGGGAAGAGGAAATGGCTGAGGGGGAGTTTATTCACAGGTCCTATGCTCCAATGAGTAGTGGTACTGGTGGGAGAAAGTTTCTTTTTTGCCTGTTTTTTTTTCTATTCTCACCCAAGTAAAATGAAAGCTAGTGTTTGGATTTATCCTCTATCTAAACAAATTGAAATAAAGCCCAGAAGACCAGGAATTCTATTCCTTCCGTACTCATATGCTTTCAATACTAGCTCTCTTCCTAGAATGACTTTTTTTTTTAAGGCAGTTGTTCATTTTTCCCAATTGCCTGTGAATTTACTTTTAGTCTTAAAACAAGACATAAATGATCTGAGTGACAACACTGCCTCGGGGCAAGGTTGCTTCTCAGTTTCCATTAATAATAGAACAAACAGCCTTAGCTCAGTTTGTTCTCTGAAATGTTTTTCTTGCACAGAGTGCAAACAACACCTGATGAACCACCTTACATAGCATCGCTTCAGCAAGTTTAACTACATTTATGTGTGATCAGGAGAAGCAAAAGAAGTCCCTCTCAGGGTCCCCCCAAGACCAACCCTGGCAAAGCTCCCTTGCTTTTCTAGCAGGCAGTGGCACGGAGGGTCCTCTGAGGCTTGGGTAGCCTCCTAGCACACCATCAAAACATCAAGATGCAAACACCTACAAATGAGTATCCAAGACTCAGGATGCAGCATTGAAAGCCATAGGCTTTGAGATCAGAAGACCTGGATTCACGTCTCAGCTCTAAGCTAGTTACTTATTAGGAATGGGCTTGTCTTCTCCAACACAAGCTTAGCAAGATGAGCTGATGCAAAGTAAGGCTTCACAAGGATTTGATGAGAATTCACTATTCAAACCACAGAGAGAAGACTTCATGAAGACAGACTTGGAAAGGGGTTTGTTAGCAGGGCGTTGGCAGTGTGATGTATGACTCATAACAGTGAGCCAATAAGAAATAATACCTACTGCGAATCCCAGTACTGGCTTAGGTGCCTCACATGGTACCGAATCTTAGCACTCTTTTATCCAACTACTTCATAAACCTTTCACAATTGGTCTGATTAGCCCAGTTTAACAGATAAGAGACTACACAACTGTAAATCAGAGGCCTCGATGGTCACTTGGTCATATGAGCCTGCCAACTCAGCACGCTGCTTCAGAGGGATTCTGAGCATCCCTGTTCTTAATTCTAGAGAGGGAACTTCTGACTCAGAATGAGCCATCATCCCTCCCAGTCAAGGGGCCAGGGACCAGCTAAGGGAAGAGTTGTCAACATTCCCAGATAATGTGACTCCCTCAGGACCAGTGGCCAGCTAACAGAAGATACACAAATATAAGCAGGTCTTTCCCCACCTGTCTCTTGACTTTTAGTGATGCCAGACAGCTACCTATTGTTTCCCTTCTGTGGGGTTACTCTGAAGAAGGAGAGGTATTTGTCCCCTGACATCAACCCTTCTCCTAGCAACCACACCTAATCCCACCAAGATACATAGCTATTCTCATTCAGAGAGGCTCTGAAATCCTAGGAAATGTTTGTGATAAAGGTTTGTTTATGGTTATAAAGCCGCTGCCCCTCCCCCAGCAGCTGTATGTATCCTAGACAATGTCTTTTAAATAATACTAGAAATAAAAACAACACGGGGACATGAGGCTTCAGGAGAGCTGTGGTACCTGGACTGAGCTTGTATAGCAGCTGAGAAGCGAGGTAGGAGCCATGCCCATTTAACGGAAACTTCCGTGGTGGGTTTGAAAGACGATCAAACCACCACAGTCCAGACCGAAACCAAACAGCGCTCTACAGTGGACAACACACTTGGTTAAAGATGCTGGCTTCCTGTCTCTGACTTTGTTGCCTACCGCTGGCTGAATTCCTTTCTCCTAACTGGGCTGTCTTGTCTAGCCTCAATAGGAGAAGATGCTCCTAGTATTACTGCAACTTGATATGACTAAGCTGAACCCCTATCCATGGGAGGCCTCCCCTTTTCTGATGAGAAAGGAAGGAGGGGTGGATTGGGGGATCAAGGGAGGCGAGAGGGAGGCCCTGGGTGGAGAGACGGGAGGCTACAACAGGGATGTGAAGGAAATTAATTAATTAATTTTAAAATGAGTTGCTGCCTTCTATGAAGAATATGGAGAAGAATTAAAAATGAGATTATGAAGAAAATGCTTCTGATAAGAAAATACCCAGAAGACCTGGAACATGGTAGCTTTTTTTTTTTTTTTTTTTCATCTGTGTAGAGACAGAAATGCCTGAACACTGAGTAGCATTTTCAGTTAGAGTTGGAGAAACAACCTCTCTGAAATACAAAAAAAATAGCAAGACTCAAGCTGAGAAGCTAGAGCGACAGGATCAGGGAGAGAGCAACATGAGCCCAAGCAGACAGACTGACTAACCCATAAAGCCTTGCAGAACTGCAGCCCCATCTTAAGGAAGTAAAACCCAGAATCCGTCATGAGGAAAAACACATGCAGGCTGCAGTAAACGATTCTCATACAGCCTGTTCAGAATGTGAAAAACATTTTTAGACATTGAAAAAAAAAATCAACAGATCAACAGTCTGGTTGTAGCAATGAAGAGCGTTGTGTGACTTCCTGAAGAGACATGAACGAATAGCTATTCAGACAAGGTAACAAGGTAACGCACCAGGGACCAACCAAAGAGATGACTCCTCCCAAGTCTAGAACAGAGGGTCTACTGTGGTATCTGCAGGAACAAAGGTGAGAGGTAACCTGGAAACCTCCATCAACAAGAAGCACAACACACTCTGGGTCATGCAGTAGTGAAAGCCTTGGGGCCCTACAGGACAGGCAGGCAATTCCGCCTTTGGAAAACTCTCTCCAGCAGATACCTCTGTGTGTTGGTAACCTTGAGGAGGGATGTTGTGGAGCTTGTGAGTTTTAGAAGCTTCCTGGACCTTTTAAGCTTTCTTTACTTCCTGAGTCATTAGGAGGCTCCCTTTTCCTGTGTATGTTTCAGTACAGTGGAAATAGCTAACAACAGGAAGTAGTGGGGTGCCTGCTTCAATGTGATTCTGGGACAAAAGCAATTATCCCTCTCAAGGAGGCAAGGAAAAACTCCTGGGGATTGGCCTGTTTTTGGTAAAGAGTGAGGTCAGACATGGGTTAACATTTCTGGGGCTTTGTTTCCCTTTCTGAGCTAACCGCTTTTTCATACATCGGCCCACTTCACTTCCCTTACCTGCTTCACTTCCCTTCACTTCTTATACTGGCAACCTTACCTGGAGATTCTCTCTCTCCCCCTCTCCCCCTCTCCCCCTCTCCCCCTCTCCCCTTTTCCCCCTCTCCCCCTCTCTCTGTCACTCTCTCTCTGTCTCTCTGTCTCTGTCTCTGTCTCTGTCTCTCTCTCTCTCCCTCTCTCTCTCTCTCTCTCTCTCTCTCTCTCTCACACACACACACACACACACACCAGACGTGTGCTCCTCCTTATGTCCATATCCCCCATCTCTATGTTCACACAAATAATCCAGCACTGACCTACACCATGTAAAGCCAACCCCCTATGTGCACCCCCCTTCTTCTTGCCTCTCAATTAGATCCTCACCCTCCTTGTCTCTAGTCAGTAGCCTGCCTTTCTGTGGAACCACTACAATTACCATAGAAGCAGACTCTAAGGTAGAACATCTCTTTTTCTTTTTTTTTAAATTTATTTATTTTTATATTTACTTTTATGTGTATGAGTACACTGTAGCTGTACAGATGGCTGTGAGCTCCAGCCCTGCTCACTCCAGCATAATACACTGTAGCTGTCTTCAGACAGCTACCAGAAGTGGGCGTCAGATCTCATTATGGGTGGTTGTGAGCCATCATGTGGTTGCTGGGATCCGAACTCAGGACTTTTGGAAGAGCAGTCAGTGCTCTTATCCACTGAGCCATCTCGCCAGCCCCCAGAACATCTCTTTTTCAACACCTCTCCTTGACTCACAACTGGACAATAATCTAATCATGTCATCCTCCGCATACTTGACAGTCTCAAACACATGCTTAGCACATGCTATTTCCACTCCCCTACTTTTAACTCATTCTTCAGCCCACTGCAGTCTAGTCTGAGTTTCCACCACTACCCAGGCCTGCCTTTATTCCACGCCTGTGAGCTCTACTTCCAACTGTGGTGTCCGCCCTTCTACAGAGCCAAGGGCTGCTCTGGCCATGGGAGCTCACATTTTCCCTACAGCATATACCAAAAGTTCCAGCTGGATACTCAATATCCCCTCTTTGACCCTAGAAAAGACTCAGCCAATATTTGACAGGGTCTGATAAATAAATGATGCTCCTTGGGTGGGGTGATCTTCTGAGACCTCTTTTACATGGTTTACAAAGTTTCCACAACAGTTTTAAATATCATCTGCCAGGCCTTTTATCTGTCATAGTAACATTGTTTTTCTCTGTGTCTTCCCTCCCTGACTCTCCTACTGTACATGTATATTGATGTGTCTCTGTGTGTACATGCATATGTACATGCATGTATGAGTGTGTACACGTGCATCCACGTGTGTATATATGTATGTGTATATGTTGTGCATGTACATGCATCTGTGTATGTGTGAATATTCAAAACAGAGTCATAATATATGTCTTAGGCTAGCCTATACCATACTCTATATCTAGTCCTAGTTGACCTCAAACTTACAACCCTCCTGCCTCAGCCTCCAAAGTACTGAGATTACAGACACATACTCTTGTGCTTGGCCCTTCATCTCTTAAATAAGCCACTTTCACTTTCTTTGTCATTTCCAGATTTTCTTCAAAGGAATTTTAACTGATATAATGTCCATTATAAGGCTCTTAAACTAGTTCCCCATGTCACATCACCAGCCACAAAGGACACCAGCCACAATCTGAAAGGAGATAATCACTCCTTTCTGGAAATGCTGCTCTCCTGACTCTCAGGACAAGCCTGGTGATGCCTGCCTTACCCACTCAACCCCCAATTACAGTGGAGCATCTCAAACTTGTATCTCCTTTTCTGGTCCTCATTCTCCACCCTCTTTTCTAATCTCTTCTGTGCAACTTCCAAAGTTTAGAACCAACATGGCCTCTCTTCTGAACTCAACACTCACTGTAGCCATCAAAGAATGACTATAACCTCTACCCTGAAATTATTTTATGGTAATTCATGACAGGCTAAGCATTGCACAAGCTCTTTAAATGTGTTGTCTTGTTCAATGCTTGCAATAATCCAAAGGGACTCTATTAAAGACTCTAAAGAGGATGAATTTCAAAGAGGCGGGGGGGGGGCAGGGCTTGTGGTGTTCATGACGCTGGTGGGAATCAGCCACAAGATGCCTGACAGGAGTATCTGACTCTTAAGGTCATGACTTTAACCAACAACCATTTACTTCTCATATCCTTGCTTCCTTTGTGCAGTGGCCATGTTGATCTAGGGTAATAAGCTGCCAGGAATGGAAGAATGCCGCTGCTCTCCCTGCAGCTGCCAAAGAGCAGACAGCTTTCCTCAGTTTTATCCAGATATCTGCTTATGTTTATGATGGATAATTTTGTTTTATGATTGGGACTGGAAGGGGTGCCAGCTGTCCCTTCTTCTCTCTAAAGTATGTCCCCCATCCCTGGATTCCTTCTCCATATGAATGCTGATGACACACAATGTCTCAACTCTCCTGATGATAACAGGCCCTAGAGAGAACTCAAAGGCATCACCAGGCAGTTTCTCTTGGCGACTTCCTTGGAGATAATTTTCCAATTGTTTAGACCTTAAATTTTCACTCCAGGAAACCTGTGACCATATCTCTGCTAAATATCTATCTACCCGTCCCCATTAGGCTGTTTATTCTGTTGTATCCCAAGCAACTAAACCCAAGACTGCATCTGTGCCAAAGACATGAATAAGAAATGAAACAAAAAAGAAAAAAAAATGAGCAGGCATCCAGATGTTCTTTGGCAATGACAAACACCCAGACATTTGGAGACATCTGGATGACTGACTGACTTTTCCAGTTTTCATCTGGAAGGGGAAGATTATGCAGACCCAGCATGATTACATGTTGGATGATAATAAACAAATCTCTGACACTGTCCACAGGATTGCAAACATCTGGGAGGAGGAAAACCGGAGAATCCAGCCAACCGCCCAAATGTTTGGCATCATTTTAAACCAAACATTGGACAGCAGGAGATGGGCAAAGGATACAAGGAAATGAAGCAAGAGGTCCCTCAAGCAGACACTGCCCACATACGAATTAGTTTATATTCAACTCAAAGGGGAAAATGGGTTCACAGTGGTAAATTATTTATTATTTTCCAAGAATCTAAGTCTCTCTCTTTCCCCTACACTGAGGTTTCCAAGCCCACAGAGGTGAGAACTCTGGAAGTGTGTAGAACCAAAATCTGCCTACCCTGCTTAGGAATTCAAAGGCATCCTAAGTAAACAATCTTTATTTTTCTGTGCTTTGTCAACCCACCTGAAAGATTTCTTTCTTTCTTTCTCTTTTAATGTAGTTATCTGAGATTTCAGGATGTTCAAACAAACAAAGAGGAAACAATACTTCCTCCACTGAGAAGGGTAAGGAGGTGAAAAAGGAAACTGAGGCACAAGCCTGGATGGTCTAGTATACAAGCAGACAGGTGAACCTTCTCAGGTTGTCGCTTCCAGGTCACTAAAGGACACTTAGGCATGACAGAAGGCAAGTATGTATGCACCTTGTAAAGTAGAGTGTGTGTGTGTGTGTGCGTGTGCATGTGCGTGTGTGTGTGTGTGTGCGTGTGCATGTGTGTGTGTGTGCGTGTGTGTGTGTGTGTGTGCGCGCATGTGTGTGCGCGCGCGTGTGTGTGTGTGTGCGCGCGTGTGTGTGTGTGCGTGTGTGTGTGTGTGCATGTGCGTGTGTGTGTGCGTGTGCATGTGCGTGTGTGTGCGCACGTGTGTGTGTGTGCATGTGCG
>JADRCD010144525.1:0-10258 GCA_019843815.1 Montemys delectorum
TTATGGCAAGGAAACAGCGATGGCAGGAGATTGAAGCATCAGGTCCTATGTGCATGGTCAGAGAAAGAAAGCAATGAATGCCCAAATGCTTGTGCTCAGCCTGCTCTTTCCATATTTATTCAATGTAGGATTCCCCGCCCAGGGAATGCTGCGAACTACAGTGGTGAGCTTCCTACCTCAATTAATGTGATGTTATTTTGTAGAGCCATCATAGTAGTTTTCTTTAGTTTATAATCATGTTACATACCCTGTATGTCTTGCAGACTTGGTATTTTCAATTTCATCTTATAAGCACTTGAAATATCATCATAAACCCTTAATAAACAGTTAAGTGGACACTCAGTATTATTCAATCTATTGCTTATTGCACTACTCTCCTCTTCTGAGTATCAAGAC
This sequence comes from Montemys delectorum, assembly GCA_019843815.1. Lineage (NCBI taxonomy): Eukaryota > Metazoa > Chordata > Mammalia > Rodentia > Muridae > Montemys > Montemys delectorum. The sequence continues at coordinate 397 of JADRCD010144525.1, forward strand.
ACATCCCCTTCGCTCCCTCTGGTGAATAACATTATAAGTACTTTTTCTGTTATATGGTTCAATTTATGCTAGAGTCCCAAAACTGAAATTGCTAGGCAAATAATATGAGTTTTTTTCAGTTTCTTAATACATATCCTTTAAAATTCAATATAATATTGTATTAATTCTTTGAGAATTTCACACATGGATAAGGTATTTTTTTATTAGATATTTTCTTTATTTACATGTCATATGACTTCTTCTTTCCCAGTCTCCCCTCCAAAAAACAAACAAACAAACAAACAAACAAAAACAAGAACAAACCCTTGTTGCCTCCCCACCTCCCCATGCTTGCCACCCCACCCTCTCCCACTTATTGGCCCTGGCATTCCCCCACACTGGAGCACAGAACCTTCACAGGGCCGAGGGCCTCTCCTCCCATTGATGATCGACTTTGCAAATGGATAAGGTATTTTAAAATCACATTTACTCTTTACTCTTCTACCTAGCTCCTCCCTGACATATCCCAACCCCTTTTCAGCTTCCCCATCCTCTGCTTTCTTTTGTTGTTTATAATTTTTTTCTCTAAAACCTTTATGATCAATTTGTGCTGCCATTAAAGTCAGGGAATAGGAGCACCCAAGGTGGTGTGGTTGACTTACATCCTTAAGAAAACCAAGTCTTCCTCCTGAGAGGCCAACAGCTCCTCCTCAGCAAGGGTGTGGAGGGTTCATGAGCTCCTCCCCCTCCTAGCTGGACTGGTGACTGTCTTGATCGTGTCACATCCAGAAAACACTGTTCCCTGCTCTCCTTCCCAACTGTGGCTTTTCTATGCCTTCCTTCCCCTCTCTTCCATGACGTACTTGAGCCTCGGGAAGCAGTCTGAAGTTAGGTATCCTATCAATGACTGAGCATGACGCCACACTTCTCTGCAATTAGATCACTCGTAATTTCTGTGATAAATGCTATCAGCTGCACAAGGAAACGTTTGTTATATTCTAAGAGCTGCATTCATCTCTGTGTACAGAGATATAAATTTGGAAGGAAGTTTGATACTATGGTCATTCAGCAAAACAATAGTATTAAGTCAATACACTTAATTAACCACTAGAAAGACGTTTTTCTTTCCTGGAATGCATAGGATCACATTTTACCACATGCACTGATTCCTGATGGATACAGTTCTGTGGTGACCTGGGTTTTCTTACACACTTTCTTTCTTTAGCCATGCGTAATGTCTAGGACTATAATCGTAGCACCTGGGAGGAGGATTGGGAGTTCAAAGCAAACCTCCACTGTGTAGTAAATCTGAAGGCAGCCTTGGCTACATAGGAACTGTCTTAGAGAATTAATTATTAATTAATTAAAATATAATTCCTTTTACTGATCTCTGAAATTAGCAGGTTCCATAACAAAATCAGGATAACGACATGTAGAATCCCAGAGACAGTGGCTCAGCAGATTCCATGCTAGCTGTCATAATTTTTAAAAGGCAAAACAATGAACCTCCTGTGGCCAGTTAGTGACCTGTTGTTGGAAAGGAGAAGAGAGGAGCAGGTTGTTGAAGAAAAGTTTTGAAGCTACTGGACACTGAACAAGCCAAGTCGTAAGCTTTCCTAATTCTCCTTTAAAGGACTAAGCAGACTGCTGGTGGCCAGGTGCCAAAGGGACCAATTTGCATTGCTTTGAGCCCAGCTGTCTCTGGGCCTGTGGTGTCCTGCCTCTCATCCCTGCAGCCCACAGTTCTAGTGCAGGGTTGTGTGACACATGGCAGGGTGAGGTGCCTGCTGGAGCCATCAGGCAAAGGAAGGCACAGCCCAGCCATCTGTTTCTCTCCTCACAGAAAGCCATAGCCATCTTGGGATTTCTTCCTGATGAGAAGTTTGGGTGCTATGAGCAAGTTGGAGCTGCCATGCACTTTGGAAAAGTGAAATTTAGACCGAATTCCAGAGAAGAACAACTTGAGGCTGATGTGGGAGAAAGGAAGGCTTTACCAAGGCACAGTTTACACTTCCGATCCAACCTCTGCTTCCGGCCTGCCTCTTTTTCTTTACAGTTTGCCTGACTTCTTGGGTTTGAATACATGATGAAAATAATCCCATAGCCCCCTCTATTGTTACTAGAAATTATTTTCCCCATCAACCATCATGCTGGTGTAATGCCCCCCTATCACAGTATAAGATGAAGTCCTTTAATGATATTTGATAAAGCCAGTGAATTTGCTAAATTTGGGTGAATTGGGATTGACTAAAGCATAGTTTGCCTACATAGATTATTCGGTACAGGAACAAATTACCATTCAGTGTGACAACTAACACAATGGAAAATGAACAAAGGTCCCTGGAACTTCAAAAGCAAATTAAGAAACTCCACAGGGACGAAACCACGAGCTCCTTCACTTCCATTTGTAAAATCTGTACTCTTCCTTTCATGCCAATAGGATTTGAAGCATTTTGTCAATAATGATGTCTGCAGTGACCTCGTAAATAGAAAACCATAGGGATGAGAAAGTCTTTTATCAAGTAATATATATTACGAAATTTAAAATTTTGACCATCGTAAAATGGGATTAAGTGCACCCACATTGTTATGTAGCCATTGCTGTCCATCTCTAGAATATTCTCATCTTCCTAAGTTAAAACTCTGCAACCATTAAACGAGTGTTCTAATCCTGCTTGTTAGGAAAGCACGAGCAGTTTCCCACAGCAGTGCTGCTGCCCGTTTTGTTGACCTCCTTTTTTTCTTTTCTTTTCTTTTTAAAGGTTTATTTTATTTATTTTATGTGTATGAGTACACTGTAGCTGTACAGATGGCTGTGAGCTGTCATCAGTGTGGCTGCTGGGAATTGAACTCATGATGTTCTGTCGGTCCCACTCGCTCCGGCCCAGCTCGCTCCGACCCAGCTCACTCCGACCCAGCTCACTCCGGCTTAATTCATTGTAGCTGTCTTCAGACGCACCAGAAGAGGGCGTCCTATCTCATTACGGGTGGTTGTGAGCCACCATGTGGTTGCTGGGATCCGAACTCAGGACCTTCGGAAGGGCAGTCAGTGCTCTTACCTGCTGAGCCATCTCGCCAGCCCGACCTCCTTTTTTTCTAATTAAAACTTTTGCCTGAAAGTTCACTGTAGGCTTAGATTTTTCAAAGCCTACTTTAATAAGGGTTCTCAAATGCTTTGACTCCCCTTCTAGTACACCATCCAAAGGTAAGGGAGAAGAGAAGGGTAATAGGACAACGGGGATGTATACCTGTTTAACCTGGACCCCTCAGAGCTCCCAGAGACTAAGTCAAAAACCAAGGAACCTACATGGGCTGGTTCATGGCCCCTTGCACGTGGGTTGACAGCAGACGGCCTTGTATGGCCTCAGTGGGAGAAGATGTGCTTAATCCTGTGGAAACCTGATGCCCCAGGGGAAGAGGATGCTGGTGGGGGGTGAGCTGAGTGTGAGTCAGAATGTGGGAGAGGATTCTCTCAGAGATGGGGAGAGAGAGGAGGAGATGAATAACTCAGAGAGCAGGAACCAGGAAGGGGGACAGCTTTTGGAGTGTAAATAAATAAAGTAATTTAATAATGATTAAAAAAGGGAGAAGTAGTTCTTTGAGGCGATTCCAAACTTTGTTGTCATGATACCAGCAGTCCAGTTCACTAGTGTCAGGATACCAACAGTCCAGTTCAAAAGTATCACCACACATGAATCAGCAGTGGCAGCACAATCCAGCAGAAACAGCCAGGCCTCAGCTGAATTGACGAGAGTCAGCAGGAGCGATCAGAACCAGTTCTGGCAGAAGTTGTCTGCCATGCCTTTCTAAGTGAAGTAGCGATCAGTTCCAACCAAGATGAGAGTTCCAACCAAGTGAAGCATTGCACAGTAGCAATGCAAGCTACCGTCACTGTCTGCTGGGTCCTACTTGTACTCTCTCCGAACATCCTGTGTCCTCTCATGGGTCTGCTTCCACGAAGCATCACATGAGTTTGCTTGAGGACAGCATTACATGACACAATCAGAAATTTCCACTTCAGTTCATACTCTAAGTCTAGATAATTACTGGTGCTAGTGTTCCCTGACATCAGATATAAAATACACTGTGTTTTGTTTATTCGTTCTTCAGTTGGTGCCCATAGGGCAATGCTGTGACCTTGGTATGTAATACCTATGGCTCTCTTATTTCAATTCTAGCTGGTTGGAGTGGTTAATCTCTGTCTGCTTTCCAGAGCTCATGCATTGATTTCCATCATCTCCAGCAGCACACTGCTTTATGGTTCTCTAATTTCATGCCAACACTTGTGCTTCATTTTTGTTTTGTAACACCATCAGTGATAGGTACATATGTATGGCATAGTCATTAATGTATATGGACTATAGTAACCTTTACATTATTTTAATAGTTAAAAAAAATATACTGTGGTGGTTTGAAGGAAAAGGGCCCCCAGAGGCTGTATCTTTGACTACTTGGTCCCCAGTTGCTGGAAATCCTTGGAAAGGATTAGGAGGTGTGGCCTTGTTGGAGGAAGTGTGTCACCAGGGGTGAGCCTGTAATTCCCAGTGTGCACTGTGCCTTGTGGTTGTAGATCAAGATATGCGTTGTTACCTGTTCCTTTGTCATCATGCCTTTGTTCCACTACTGTAGACTCTAACCCTGTGAAACCATAAGAACACACACACACACACACACACACACACACACACACACACATGTCATCTTGGTCATGGTGTTTTGTTACACCAATAGAAAAGAAACTAAAATATAACACAGGGTGGAAGTTAATATTTTTTCTGAGACATGATAGGTTTAAAGGAGGACTGCAAAGGAGAACATTCAACTTTTTGTGGGTGACATTTGGTACGAGAGAGCATTCTTATGCAGAGGACGTATCTGAAAATAAGATTCTTTCCTGATTTGTTTAGTATGGAGCAAAGACAATCAACAACCAGATGTGTTTTAGAGTGTATTGAACTGAAAGTAAAGCAGCATGAACGAACAGAGGCATAGGAGAATGGCTTATTCTAGATGTGCAATGGGATGTCATGTCAGAGAAGAAGGCATGCGAATACAGAATGAAGAGAGAGTCTTTATGGGAAGGCTATGTGTATTAGGTAAGGCTCTTCATAATAACAGAACTTATATAATGAATCTCCCTCCATATCTGTCTGTCTATGTATCTACATATCTATCTCTATCTATCATCTATCTATCTATCTATCTATCTATCTATCTATCTATCTATATTTAATATGTAATATATAATATATCATAATACACTATACAAATAAATAATACAGATACATAATATATAATAAATATATAATGTAAAATACATAATAATACATAATATGTAATAGACATAGAATGACATTCAGGCTGCAGTCCAGCTAATTCAACAACGGCTGGCTATGAGAAGGAAGTTCAAGGATGTAGGAGTTGCTCAGCTCACAAGGCTGGATGCTTCAGCTGGTCTTCAGTATCTTCTGTAATCTTGAAGAAGTAGGCTCTAGTGCCAGTGAATGCCTAGCAAGGCAGGCAAGCAGACGAAGAACAGACGCTTCCTTCTTCCATGGTCTTATGTAGGCTTCTCATAGAATGTGTGGCCCAAATTGAATGTGAGTCTTCCCTCCACGAGATCCAAATCAGAGCAGGTTTCTTCCTATCTCAAAGGCCTGGACTAGAAATGGATCCACCTGCTTTGAACCAAGTCGCAACTATCTCACAGACAAGGCCTCCATCATGGATCCCAAATGTAGTCAAGTCGACAACCAGGAATAACTAGTCATCACGCCATGCAAGAATCTCTCATGGCAACATATTACTATATACCTGTACAGCAACTGTTTTATTATTTATGTTTTACTGCTTCTCCACTTATAAAAACTGCTTTTATTACAAGAATCAGGTATGCTTGCTTATTTCTAGCTCCTCTGTGTAATATTCATAAGAAGTAAATCTTAGGTTTCATACAATTTCACTCATAAATATTTTAGTACAAGTTTCTGAAAATCAGCCTTGTATTTTCAAAATGATCATAGTGCCACTATCTCATATTTAAATAAAATCACTTAATATCAACTATTAGGCTACAATTCTCAGTTTCAATTGTCTCAAACTTTTAAGTATTTCTTTGAATCAGAAACCAGTTACAACTTTTACATTGTAGTTGTTAATGTATGCCTCAAATAGTGTGTGTGTGTGTGTGTGTGTGTAGGTACATATATGTGCATGATCAGAGGACAGTATTGTCATTTTCATCTCTTAAAGACGAGATATCATACTGGCCAGTAACACACCACATAGATAAGCCCGGCAGTCCAGTGCTATACAGCAAGCTCCAGGGATTCAGCCCCTGTCTCCCCACTTGCTTGGACTATGAATGTATATTACCCATATCTGACATTGTTTATAAGAACTCCAAACATGAAATGTAGTTTTTGGCTTACAAGGAAAATAGCAACTGAGCTGTTTCCCCAACCCTCTTAACTTGTTTTAAATACACAATATTCCTCACCATTTTCCCCCCTTACAAGTTAATCCCTGAACACAAAGTTGTATCAGTTTTTCTTATTTCACACCAGAATATGCAGTGTTTCTTTGATTCAAGCAGTTTTTAGAAACTGGATGATAGATCTTGAAACTTTGTCTCAATTGTGAGTTTTCAGCCAAGAATACTCAAGAGAGACTTTGTCTGTCTCTCTGCAATGCTGGCATTGGTCTGTAGTTAAGGAGCATGCCATTAATTCACTATGGTTGTAAATGATGATGCTCTACTTGTCACCCATTTTTCATTTCATTCTTGGAGTACTATTTGGTTACACTGTGGTACCATTTGCAGAAAAGAGGAATGAGAAATATTTGACTCTGCCTTTATATTTTTGAAATTATAAGCTGGCTAAGTAGTATGTTCCCATAGTGAGCAAATTTTGATTTGCTTCTATATCATAAGACTCTCATTTAGTAGCCATGTTTGATGCATTCTGGTTTCTTGCTGTCATTTTTGGTGCTGAAATTGTTCCATCTTTGCTCTGTGTTTACTTGCTACCTCATGTTAATTCCTGGAGCCTCTGACTTAATCCTGCAGTCATGGATAGAAGATTTGTCATCTAGTGTGGCAAATGTTCTAGGCTTATCTTTTATCACCCACACCTACTCCATAATTATTGCCTTCTAAAGTTTCTTATTTCTTAATAGATATAGCATCTCAAATTCACAGTTGGGTTAGTTACCTTTGTATTGTAGATTCCAAGGCTTTTGCAGCAGATAGAGATAGCAAATATAATTTTAATGATGGAATGATTAATTTGTTCCTAATGATACCTCCTATTAAAACTAATTAGTACAGAACTTTGACTCTCTTCTATTTAAATGGTTTCTTTTTTCCTATAAAACTTCTCAATAGTCAGATTCTCTCCAGTCTGTCTGGGCTGGTGCCCTGAGTAGACCTTGGGCACAAGCTCCACAGCCAGTCCCACAACACCCAGAGGAAGCTCCACTCCCAGGTGCTCTAACATGCCCAAGATCAGAGGTGAGGAGGACACAACATTTGTCCCAACACTGGGATGTAGAGAGCCACGCCCGAGCTAGCTCAATCGCCATTACAAGATGGTGCCGGCATCTGGTGTCTTCTCCCTGTAACAAGTAGTATGCGCATGTGCTAAGGGCCAGAGTGCGCCAAGTCACAGCCTATCCTGGGGCATCACATGAGGTAATGAGCAAACAGCCAATCAGAGGTGAACACGCCGCTCCAGGGTGTATATAAGCAGTGCCTTTTCGGGGCTTGGGGTCTTCCTCTTAAAGATGTAATAAATGCCTGCTGCAGAAGGGTCCTGGTGTCCGCGTGCGTTCTTGCTGGCGAGACGATTGCGCGGTTCACACTGGGAGTAACTGGGACCAGCAGGACCCAGGAATACAGGAACCCCACTAGCCCAGTGGCTCAGGTTGCTTCTGGTCTGTCTGGGCTGACCTGTGCCCTGAGAAGACCTTGGGTACAAGCTCCAAAACCAGTCGCACAACACCCAGAGGAAGCTCCACTTCCAGGTGCTTTAACAAGCCCAGGATGACAGGATCCCAGAATCACAAGATCACAGAGACAGCTTGACTCTGAGGAGGTCTGACACAAGCAGGATCACAGGAAGGACAGGCTCCAGTCAGATTTAGCAAGAGCAGGTAGCACTAAAGATAACCAGATGGTGCAGGACAAGCATAAGAATATAAGCAACACAAACCAAGGTTCCTTGGTATCATCAGAAACCAATACTCTCACCATAGCAAGTCTTGGACACACCATGACATTGGAAAAGCAAGATTCAGATCTAAAATCACTTCTCAGGATGATGATACAGGACTTTAAACAAGACATAAATAGCATCCTCAAAGAAATACAGAAGAACACAGGTAAACAGCTAGAAGCCCTTCAAGAGGAAACTCAAAAATCCCTTAACGAAGTACAGGAAAACACAATCAAACAGGTAAAGGAAATGAGCAAAATCATCCAGAATCTAAAAATGGAAATAGAAACAATAAAGAAATCAGAAAGAGAGACAACCCTGGAGAAAGAAAACCTAGGAAAGAAATCAGGAGTGATAGATGCAAGCATCACCAACAGAATGTAAGAGATAGAAGAGAGAATCTCAGGGGCAGAAGACATCATAGAAAACATTGACACAACAGTCAAAGAAAATGCAAAAAGCAAAAAGCTCCTAACCCAGAACATCCAGGAAATTCAGGATGCAATGAGAAGATCAAACCTAAGGATAATAGGTATAGAAGAGAGTGAAGACACCCAAGGTAATGGGCCAGTAAATATCTTCAACAAAATTATAGAAGAAAACTTCCCTAACCTAAAGAAAAAATATGCCCGTGAACATACAAGAAGCTGGAGAGGTTGTGGAGAAAGAGGAACACTACTTCATTGCTGGTGGGATTGCAAACTGGTACAATCACTCTGGAAATCAGTTTGGCAGTTCCTCCAGAAATTGGACATAGTTCTACTAGAGGACCCAGCTATAGCACTCCTGGGCATATACCCAAAAGATGCTCAAACATGTAATAAGGACACATGCTCCACTATGTTCATAGCAGCCTTATTTATAATAGCCAGAAACTAGAAACAACCCAGATGTCCCTCAACAGAGGAATAGATACAGAAACTGTAGTACATTTACACAATGGAGTACTACTCAGCTATTAAAAACAATGACTTTATGAAATTCTAAGGGAAATGGATGGATCTGGAGAGTATCATCCTCAGTGAGGTAACCCAGTCACAAAAGAACACACATGGTATGCACTCTCTGATAAGTGGTTATTAGCCCAGAAGGTTGGAATACAGGAAGAACAACCCACAAACCACAAGAAACTTAAGAAGAAGGAAGACCAAAAGGTGGACATTTCATTCCTTCTTAAAAGGGGGAACCAAATACCCATGGAAGGAGTTGCAGCGATTAAGTATGGAACAGAGACTGAAGGAAAGACAAGCCAGCCTAAATATAGCTATCTCCTGAGAGGCTCTGACAATACCTGACTAATACAGATGTAGAGGCTCACAGTCATTCATTGAACTGAGTACACTGTCCCCAATGAAGGAGTTAGAGAAAGGTTCTATGGAGCTGAAGGGTTTGCAGCCCCTTAGGATGTACAACAATATGAACTAACTAGTACCCTCAGAGCTCCCAGGGACCCAACCACCAACCAAGGACTATACATGGTGGGACTGAATGTTCTCGTAGCATGTGTATAGTAGAGGATTGCAAATTTGATCATCAATAGGAGGAGAGGACCTCGACCTTTGAAGGTTCTGTGCCCCAGGGCCAATAAGTGGGAGAGGGTGGGTGATGGGCTCAGCGGTGACCGCATCAGAAAGCATCACACACTAGGCCCAAACAGTTCCACATGT
>JADRCD010144526.1:0-14618 GCA_019843815.1 Montemys delectorum
ACACACACACACACACACACACACACACTTAAATTAAAAAAAAAAATCTTAAAAAAGGACCAGCCTTTACCCCATTTCCTAGCTAACAGTGGTCAATTTGTGTATTAATGATTGAAAGAGTATTTTTTTAAAAATAATTTACTTTTATTGATGTGCACTGGTGTTTTGCCTACATGTATGTCTGTGTGAGGATATCAGATCCTCTGGAACTGGAGCCACAGTTAGTTGTAAAGCCTCATCCACATCTAAGATCTAGAGCCATTAGGTTTGCCATATCTGGACCGCATGCACTGCACACATTTATACACGGTTCCAGGATGCAGAAGCCTCGATGAATGTCCCAATGTAGCCCTTGCTGTCCTGGCATTTGAGTAAGACCTCAATCCTCAGCAGTAGTCTGTTTGAGCATCTGCACACTGAATCATATTGAGTACTTACCTTTTACCTTACTGTTTCTTCTACTTACTATTATGCTTGAGTTTCCTCTCTAAGGCCAGTCTGTTCAGCTGACTGTCAAGTTTTACAGTGGATGTGCAAATAGCACTACTGAAGCAGCATCATTCACCAGGCTCTCACTTATTTTGAGATGTGATCTAGCTTTGTGGAGTAGACTCAAGTGAGCACCCTGCTACAGCCTCCAGAGTAAAAGAACTGGTATGCACCTCTGCACCCAGATTATGGCTCAAATAAGAAAACTTTCCCAGTTCTCTGCTCCTCCCTGTTTCAGAGACAGCCACATCTTCTTGTATAGTGCCAGCCTCATCCTATAGACAAGATGGTGAAGGTTGGTGTGAATGATTTGGCCATATTGGGTGCCTGGTTACCAGGGCTGCCTTCTGCTCTGCATGTGGCAAAGTGAGATTGTTGCCATCAACGATCCCTTCATTGACCTCAACTACGTGGTCTACATGTTCCAGTATGACTCCACCCATGGCAAATTCAACGGTTTAGCCAAGGCTGGGAATGGGAAACTTGTCATCAACGGGAAGCCCATCACCATCTTCCAGGAGCGAGATCCCGCTAACATCAAATGGGGTGATGCTGGTGCTGAGTATGTTGTGGAGTCTAATGGCATCTTCATCACTATGGAGAAAGCCGGGGCATACTTGAAGTGTGGGGCCAAAAGGGTCATCATCTCCGCCCCTTCTGTTGATGCCCCCATGTTTGTGATGGGTGTGAACCACAAGAAATACAGCAACTCATTCAAGATTGTCAGCAATGCAACCTGTACCACCAACTGCTTAGCCACCCTGGCCAAGGTCATCCATGACGACAACTTTGGCATCGTGGAAGGGCTCATGACCACGGTCCATGACATCACTGCCACTCAGAAGACTGTGGATGGCCCCTCTGGAAAGTTGTGGCATGATGGCCATGGGGCTGCCCAGATCATCATCCCTGCATCCACTGGTGCTGCCAAGGCTGTGGGCAAGGTCATCCCAGAGTTGAACAGGAAGCTTACTGGCAGGGCCTCTGTGTTCCTACCCGCAATGTATCCCTTGTGGGTCTGACATGCGGCTGGAGAAGCCTGCCAAGTATGATGACATCAAGAAGGTGGTGAAGCAGGCATCCGAGGGCCCACTGAAGGGCATCCTGGGCTATACTGAGGACCAGGTTGTCTCCTGTGACTTCAACAGCAACTTCCACTCTTCCACCTTTGATGCTGGGGTTGGAATTGCTCTTAATGACAACTTTGTAAAGCTCATTTCCTGGTATGACAATGGATACGGCTACAGCAACAGGTTGGTGGACCTCATGGCCTCCATGGCCTCCAAGGAGTAGGAAACCCTGGACCACCCACCCCAGCAAGGATGCTGAGAGCAAGAGAGAGGCCCTCGGTTGCTGAGGAGTCCCTGTCCCAACTCAGCGCCCAACACTGAGCATCTCCCTCACAATTTCCATCCCAGATCCCCATAATAACAGGAGGGGCCTAAGCAGCCCTCCCTTCTCTCTTGAATACCATCAATAAAGTTTGCTGCAACCCTCCTCCCCTAAAAAAAAGAAAAAAAAAAAGAAAACTTTCCCTAATCTCATTTCAGAAACATTTATTTTCTTCAAAATTAAAGGTTTTATTTTGTAAGTAGTACTGAGAACCAAACCCAGGGTTCTTTTTGCATTATACCTGTAACCCAGCCAAAAGCTTGCTTTGACATTTAAATTATTTTTCTTTTTTAAAAATTTATTTATTATGTACACAGTACTCTGCCTGCATGTATGCCTGCAGGTCAGAAGAGGGCACCGGATCTCATTACAGAAGGCTGTGAGCCACCATGTGGTTGCTGGGAATTGAACTCAGGATCTCTGGAAGATAAATCAGTAGTGTTAGCCACTGAGCCATCTCCACAGCCCCCTGAAATTTAATTTTTTTACTTATGAAGCATTGGCTTTTCAGAATGGTGTGGAACTGGTAGCCAACTTCAGTTTTTCTTTTTTTGGATAAAAACTCCCATAGCCCCACCTATGAAGAACTTCATTTCTAAAGCAATCTACTGATGTATCTTCTGTAACAAACCAGGCCAAGTATTTTCCCCAAGCTGTTTCAGGGCTTTTTCTTCTACATGGCCATCACAATGTCTCAGTGGAAGTTGTCTGCAACTTTGAAGCGGGTAGGAATTACAGCCTCCCTTTGTACTTATTCTTCTGGTAAGGTATAACCAAGGCATACTTACCCTTCTTGTAAACTGTAGCACACATGAATGCCTGAAATACTAATTCAGTACTAGGATGCAGAAGCCCTACTGACAGTCCCAGTGCAGGCCCTGCTGTCCTGACAACTCAGCGTTAGGTATACACACCCCATCAGCTACCAAGCCACACTACTTTGGCTTCAGTTTTTCTTTCTCTCAAAAGTATCTTGGCTCTTCACCGCAGTAATTTCCTTGTGTTCTCTATAGTTTTACACATACATTTGCATCTGTGAACATTTTATTTCTTGAGTGAGGGTCTCAAGCTGGTCTCCCACTCAATCCTTGCGGGTTACCTCAAAAAAGACACATTGTCACACATTTTCCTGCCTTGCCCTGTACTGTTAAGCCCTATCTTGATTCAACATCAAGAAATAGTGATACAAGTCTGTCAGTGGATAAATTCACACGTAATCTGGCAACACGGGTCTTATACTGGCCTGCTCACTGCATATGTGTGCTGCTGTGGGAAACCTTCCTTGGTGCTGCATTACAGACATGGTTCTTAATGGAGAGTGGGATTCTACTGGCGGGACAAACATTTTTTTGGTGATTACCAACAAAATGAACAGCAAGGCATGTGGGAGCTGCTGAATTCTGCTCCTTGGTGTTACTGCACAGCCTCTTCCTCTCCATGACTCAATCACAATTTATTCTAACATGCTTTAGAAAGATAAGTTCCATGATTGTAACGGCTAATCTTGGTTGACTAGATCTGGAATCAACTAAAACCTAAGCTTCTGGGTATTCCTATGAGAGATTTTCTTTACTGGCTCATTTGAGATAGGAAGGCCCATGCTAAACCTGGGCCATACATTTTAGTGGACATAGGGGAAGGAAAGCAGCCTGCTTACTCTCACTCTCGCTGACAAGTCCATATATTTTGTTGAAGCATTCCTTTGCTGGTACTAAAATCTAATTCTTTAGGACTCCTGAGTAGACTAAAGACTAGCAGCTCTCTATGAATGCTCTGCAATTCTAATACTAGACAGGGATAGCTGGTACATCCAGCTTTGTGGCCTTTCTGCTGGGAGACAGCTGGATTTGGACTAGCAGCACCCTGGCCTGAAAGCCACTCTACTAAATCCTCTTAATATATATCCATATTCATTCTATCAACCTTTCTCTCTTTTTTAAAAGAATTCTCATACAATGACCATTCTTAGGATTTAAACCTACAGGTAAAATCTGGGAAATTCAATAGCTGTGAAATTCTTGTCTTTGAATAGGATCTGTGGGTAAGGTCTTCATTAGTGCTTTGTTGTTGTCTTTTAAATTTTATGTATATATGTGTTTTTACAGCATGTTTCTATGTGCACCACATACATGCCTGGTGCCCAAGTAAACCAAAAGGGGGCACTGGATCCCCTGGAACTGGAGTTACAATTGTGAACCACCGGAGGGTTTGGAAATCAACACAGGTCCTCTCCAAGAGCAAGAAATGCTTTTAACTGCTGAAGCCATCTCTCCAAACTCAGTGAGCCCTTTCCCCCTTTTCTTTGAAACACTCCCTTCCTTATATGTATATATGGGCACATGTATGTCAAAGCACAAGTGTGGGAGTCAGAGGACAACTTGCTAGAATTGGTTCACTCCCTCTTTCATGTAGGTTCTGGGGATCAAATTCTGGTTGTCAGGCTCGGCAGCAAGTGCCTCTCTTTACCTGTTTAGCCACTTAGTTGGCCCCTTTATAATGTTTTTCCTTTAAAGCTCTCTACATTTCTGTGTAATAAAGTCTTGTATAACCTCTGCTAGCTTCAGTCATGGGTAGTGCAGTGACTGGGTGCTGTGGTAAATGCTATCTGCCCCACCCTTACTCTCTGTCCTCTTCCCTTTCTCTGGAGGGAATCTGGGACCTCAAACAGCCAAGTAGGTTCTCTACCAATGAGACTAATCCCCAGCCATAAACACTGAATCTATTTAAACTACAAGTTTGGATTATTGGTGGTGTAGAGAAAAACAAGTTAACTTTAACTTTTATACTGACCCTACACAACTAGCCCTTGTGATAGCCTTTCATATTTACTCTGTAGACAAAAGACTTTATAAAATAGTTTTATGCCCTTCTGTCAACTTGTTTAAGCCTTTAGTTTCTTTTTTCTGTATTGGCTAAGAATTACAGCTAGAGGCTGTGCAATTTGGAAAGACCTCTTTTTTACATTCTTCTTCCTTTCTCAGATAGGGAACTGTTATCTACAAAATTTTATTTTTGTCCTATCTCTCTGTATTAGTCTGGGTTCTCTAGAGGAACAGAATTGATTGTGTGTGCACACGTGCACACATGTTATTTATTAGAGTGATTTACAGGCTGTTGTCTAGCTAGTTCAATAATGGCTGTCTATCAATGTAAAGTCCAAGAATTCAGTTCAGTCCACAAGGCTAGGCATCTCAGCCACTTTTCCATATATGTCAGGATCCCAAAGATGTGGGCTCTAATGCTAGTGAAGGAGTGGACTCGACAGAGAGAGTGAGGGCAAACAGGCAGAGAGAGCTGCCCTCTTCCATGATCTTTATTTAGGCTGCCACCAGACGGTGTGGGCCAGATGAAAGGAGGATTTTTCCACTTTAAATAATTTAATTAAGAAAACAACCCCTCAGAGCTGTATCCATACACTTAGGTTTTAATTAATTCTGTATTAACTAGAACTGGTAGTCAAACTTACAACCAAGAATAGCCATCCCACTCTTAAAGTATACCAGTTTACCAGTTGGTTGGTTCTTCATTGGTCAATACTCAAGTTCTATTTGGTTTTTATGACAAATGTCTTATAAACATTTGTCTTGTCTGGTCTCAAAATCACTTGAGATCTGCTTGCCTCTACCTTCTGAATAATGGGATTAAAAAAACATGTGCCACAACTCTCAGCAATACTGTAATCCTTTTTTGCTTGTTTGTCATCTCTGTTTTTCTTTTGGAGCTTTTAAAAGACAATTTTGTGGGGCTGGTGATATGGCTCAGCGGGTAAGAGCACTGACTGCTCTTCCAAAGGTCCTGAGTTCAGATCCCAGCAACCACATGGTGGCTCACAACCACCTGTAATGAGATCTGACGCCCTCTTCTGGTGCGTCTGAAGACAGCTGCAGTAAATTACACTTGAGCGAGTGGGGCTGGAGTGAGCGGGGCTGGAGTGAGCTGGGCTGGAGTAAGCTGGCCAGAGCTAGCTGGGCCAGAGCGAGTGGGGCCAGAGCGAGTGGGGCGTCCTGAGTTCAATTCCCAACAGCCACATAATGGCTCACAGCCATCTCTACAGCTATACTGTACTCATACACATTTAAAAAAAAACTTTAATTAATTAATTAATTAATTATTTAATGTATGTGAGTACACTGTAGCTGTGATTCAGACACATGAGAAGAGGACACCAGATCCCATTACAGATGGTTTGTGAGCCACCATGTGGTTGCTGGGAATTGAACCCAGGACTTTTGGAAAAGCAGTCAGTGTTCTTAACCACTGAGCCATCTCTCTAGCCCAAATAAATAAATCTTTTTAAAAAAAAAAAAAAGAAAAGAAAAGAAAAAAAAAAAAAAGACAATTTTGCTTTGTACATCAGGTTGGTCTTGAATTCACATTCCAGGTGTACAACACTATGTCTGGCTATTTCAAGTACAATATTACGAATAGTATGCATAAATAAGTGTGTATACATTCAAACTTTTAAGTATCATCTAATACAGTAGTTCTCAACTTCTAGGTTGTGACCCCTTTAAGGGGTCAAATGACCCTCCGCAGGGGTCACATATTAGATATCCTATTAGATATCCTGAATATCAGATATATATTACTATTTGTAACAGTGGCAAAATTAGTTATGAAGTAGCAACAAAAATAATTTTATGGTGGGAGGGTCACCACAACATGACGAACTGTATTAAAGAACCGTATCATTAGTGAAGTTGAGAAGCACTACTCTAACAGATACTTTTATTTTGATCTATAGCATGTGTTGTAACTTATTTTGATTAGATTTTTCTTTTAAGGCAAGGTCTCAAGCTACCCTAGGATGACCTGCAAGTCATTATGTAGCCCAGGTTGGTCTTGAACTCACAGTGATCCTTAGCCTCAGTCTCCTGAGTGCTGGGAATACAAATTTAAGACACTGCATCTGGGCAAAATTTTTGTTTTTATTTATGGTTACTGACATATGATTGTGTTTACCATCTTCTTTCTTTTATAAAAGATGTATTTTTATTATTTACAAGTATGTCTGTCTGTGGAGGCCACAGGAGTTATATCTCCTGGAGTTGTAGTCACAGGAGGTTTGATCAGCACCTTGTGGATGTGGAGAATTGGAACTGCAGTCCTGGAGAAGGATCACTTGATCCTTTTCTGATTGTTGAGCCATCTCTCCAGACCCATTTGTCTTTTTCTCAAAGATCTACTTCTTTTTACTTATATATAGGTTTGTGTGTCTGTGTCAAGGTACATACATGTGAGTACAGGTGATCAAAGAGCTGAGAAGAGGACATTAGACCCCTGGGTTTGTAGTTATAGCTAGTTATTAGATACTGACACGAATGCTCAGAGTTGTACCTGTGTCTTTGTGCTGAACACAGGTGGTTAGAATGAGAAGCAGCAGATGTGGAGAGGACCCAGGTTCTGAAGTGAGTTTGCTGATTTAGGCCCACCAGGAGAACCATCACTATCAACTGCTCTTTGAACACATGGACATTGAAAAAAGTGAAGATGAACTGTGTACACTAGAGCGGTGGTATGGGTGGCATGAGGTGGGATAGGGTGTGACTGTTTGCTATTTGGCTTGTTACTGATAATTATCCAGGATGACCAAAATGTCATGGGAGGGTCACAAGAATAGGCAAACCAGCTAAGATTGGCAAAAAGGAACCCACCAATGTCCTGACATGCAGGCCTAATGTTACCTTTTGAAATACTCCACCTCCCGCTCAGTCTCATCCATATCCACACTGTCCAGGTCGATGTCTTTAGGCAGAAAAACATCATCTGTAAAGTGAAGGAAAGGAGATATCTCACATTATCAGAGTGGCCATGTCACCAGAATAAACACAAAGAGTAAGACAAGATTCCGCAAAAGGCCAGGAGGGCAGACTGCTCTTGTGCCTACCTAGAGTTACTCACTCATGTGCTCAACAAAGCCATTCATTACTAGTACAAAGTCCCATCAACAAGACCTGCTGGAGAGAATCTTAACTCAGAACTCAAGCCTTTCACACCAGAAGTGCAGTCCTGCTTTATTCAGGGCACCAGAGGGTCACTAGCTGAGGGACATTTTATTTCTCAGAATCTAATCCCGGTCTAAGAATTTCAATTTTTCTTCCTTGTTGTGCCAGATCTGACTGGACACTGAGCCCCTTCCCCAAGCCTGGCTCCAAGTATGCAGTATTAATGAAAATGTAAAGGTAGAGGAAGCTCATACTTCTTTGTTAAAAAAAATGAACCTTAGTCTCACAAATAACCATCATCCTAGTTCTATCATAGGACATTTCTACAGTGGCATAATTAGGGCACATCTCACTTGCCTAACAGCAGCTGCCATTGTGGCAACTTGCATGACAAGAGTACCAAGGACTGGGAGTGTCTATTCTGAAAAGCAACAAAGCCCGGGAGAGGGCCTCTGGATATCTAAACTCAGAAGGAAGGAAAGACAAGATTCAGAGGAAAGATAGCCAATTATTCACAGAGGTCTCTATATACCTGCACAGGGCTGCACTCCAGAGTAGACCCTACATTTGAAGATTCAAACAGTAGAAATAAAAAGCAAAGAAAGAAGATCATATGGCAGTGAACCCCTGTTATTCTAGTCATTACAGCCTGGGTTACACAAAAAACTATCTTGAGGGGAATGGTAGAAAAAAAAGACAAAACAGAACAAGACAGGGCCACTGCCAAGCTCTGACTACCTCAGTTGGATTCCCACCAAACATGTTCCAGGAAAGAACCAAGTCCTGTGAATTACCTACCAATCTCCATTCTTCACTGTAGCATACACATGTACCCACACAACAAATAAGTGAATGTAAAAGGAATAATAAAGGATCAAAAGGAAAGATAAACATACATAAATATACACACAAATCGAAAAGTCTATAGATCTGGCCCTATCACCGGGAAGGTAAAATAGCTATGGCAGGTGTGTGACGAGTGAAGCTCAGCAGCCTTTTCAGTCTCAGAGCAGGGGCAGTTGTAACTGCACATATACACTGAGCATACCAGTGCAGGTAGTAATAAAACAGTATCTATCATATACTTTCCTCATCAGAATTAGCAGTCTCAGGCTTAGAGCCTAGCTCAGTTTAGCAGAGTGTTTGCCCAGTATGCATGAAACTGGGTTCAATCAACAATACTACATATGGCATATCCCTGCAGTCCCAGGACTAAGGAGGTGTAGGCAGAAGATGAGAAGTTCAGAGTCATTGTGAGATACATTGAAAGTTGGAGGTCTGC
Organism: Montemys delectorum; assembly: GCA_019843815.1. Taxonomy (NCBI): domain Eukaryota; kingdom Metazoa; phylum Chordata; class Mammalia; order Rodentia; family Muridae; genus Montemys; species Montemys delectorum. The sequence continues at coordinate 9,109 of JADRCD010144526.1, forward strand.
TTCGGCTACATGAGATGCTATCTCAAAAATATAAATGAGTATTTATAAAACTTCAGTATAAGAAGCCATATTTAATACTGAGAACAGTTTTCCACAGTATATTAAAATGCAAATGTGACTTAAGAACTTTAAATCTAATGGAGCCAATACATTTACTGCCAACGAGCAAAGAGCAGATGAGAGGGGACATGTTGAGGCTAGTATTCCACTATCAGAGGACCAAGGCACTCAGAACAAGGGCTGTCCTAAGCATTACCTAAAGATGCTATATTCGGAAAAAGCAGAAGCAATGGAAAATGAGCAAGATGAAGCGAAGGAACAGGAATACCAAAGTAGAAAGAATGGAACTGGCTCACTGGCAGCTACAGAGGAAGGAGGAGGGTATGATGAATGCCTTGAAGCAAACTAAGGCAGGATATGAGAGGGGATGACAGAACTAGGCACTGGTGCACTAAAGTAGTACGTCTAAAGCAATCTACCACAGTTGGGATATTGTTTGACCCCACAGAACCACACTGAGACTCATCTCCTTCTCCAAGTGCTAGAAGCTGGGGCCTAGAGGGACAGCCTCAAGAATGACCACAGGAGTCTCGAGATTATTTATATAGAATGCATGTTCTGGGAGCTGGAGAGATGCCAGTTCAAATCCCCATCCATGTAAAGCAGCTCACAGCTGCCTATAACTCTAGCTTTAGGGGAACAATGCACTCTTTTTTGGCCTCTGCTGATACCAGCAGACAGACAGACACACAGACATAGAGACACATACACACACCAAAACAAACAAACAAACAAACCAACCAAAAGAGGAATATATGTTCTAAAGTGGGCCATTACCCCATCTTCCTAAGAACACATCTGCTTTTCTTGGGGCTTTTCTGCTCTCCCTGGAAGTAGCACAAAGCCTACAATAGATAAAGCTGTTGGATCTTGCACTTCTCAGCCTCTAGAACTATGAGTGAAACTAAATCTCTTCTTATCAACAAATGACTTTGTCCCAGGTGTTTTGTTATATAGCAACAGAAAAAAAATTAAGACACACATATGTGTTCAAAACCTCAATTTTTCCTAAGTACCAAGTATGTTTAGAAATAAAAGTGTTGAAGAAAATACTACAAAGAAAAAAAAAGCAATACATATAAGACACTAAAAGTAATTCCAAGATAGTGATAACATTGAGGCCAACTATAAGGTTATTATAACAATGTGAATGGCTTTAATCCACCAAAGAAAACCTTTCTTTTTTCCTCTTGCTCCCAGCCCTGACAGAGACACATTATATATTCTGTGCTAACCTTGGAGTTATGTGGTAGTGCATTCGGTAATTCTAGTTACTCAGGAGATTAAGGCAGGAGGACTTCAAGTTTGACACTAGCTTGGACAATGTTTTTAGTCATCCCACTCCACACCCCAAAAAGCGGAGATGCATCTTAGTGGTGGAGTATTTTCAGTAAAAGTAATTTATGTATCACAAATAACATAAGGCAGACATACATCTGTACCTTAACTTCACATGAGACCTTCACATAAGCTGACATACAATAGTTAGGATAGGACTGCAGGGGTCCCACAAAGACCAAGGGGCTATTGGGAGGTAACAAAAACTATGAAAGTGGGGACTCTAGAGAAGAAGTTAAGTCATGGAGGGAGATTCTTGATGGAACAGTGGCAATTTATTCCTGCCCCCATCTCTCTTGCCTCCCAGTCATTTTAAGTTGAACTGATTTCTTCTATCATTATGTGTTGCTTCCCCCAAAGCCACAAAGCAATGGGGCTGACGAGAGGCTAAAATCTTAAGAACTCAGAGCAAAATAAGCCTTCCCTCTTTAGAAGCTGATTGTCTCAAGTATTCTGTTCTGATAATAGAAAGATGTATGTTAGGTTATAAGTGGAGAGATCTGAGCATTTCCAGAGAAAGAAATGTCCAAACACTCTAACCAGGATGGGTGGGGGGCACCTAGAAATGAGCAACAGTAGGCCTACCCATCTAGAAACTCAAGCTGTAAATGTGCTACTAGGTGAAAGGAAGAAAAAACCATACACACAGAAAGCCAACAACATGGAAACCACAACATAGCTAAACAACCTAGTAGAAAAATCAGCTGTCAGATCACAGTGCCAAACATGGTGACACTAGCATGTGCTCCCAGAACACAGGGAAGAAGTAGCAGCAGAGCTGGAAGCCAGCTGAGTGACACACCAAGTGTGCAGCAAGCTTGAGCTCCTGGTGAGACTTTGTGTCAAAAGAGTCTTTGGGATACAATTAATGACAGCAATGGGTGGAAAACTCCAAGTGACAAACACTTTATCAATAAAGGTGGAAGAGGGATGAAAACAAATGAAATTTGTTTCTTCTTTTCTTTTTTTGAGACAGTCCTTCCACAAACCCATGGCTGTCCATGAACTCACAAATTTATGCCTCCAGAGTGGTGGGATTAAAAGCAAGTGCCACCACCACACCTGGCCCCAAATTAAATTTCTAAATTAAAAAGTTAGTCAATAAACAGCAAGGTAACAATCAACATAACAGAAAAAAATACATGAAAAGAAATAAAGTTAAGAGCAGAAAACTAAAAAGGAAAAAAAAAAAAAAAGGGAAAATCTGAGTTAAGCAACAACAACAAAACCTAACAAAGGGCACAGATGATTAACTTAAGCAAAACCAAAACTCAGAATGAGAAATGGCAAGGAGAAAACAAATGTGACAGGTCACATGTCAGGGCCACAGAGGAGTGCAATTTCAGCCTTGGCAATATAGTATGGGCCACAAAAGAAGCCTGTCCTGAGCAAGCACTCATAGTTTATATACTTTGCACACAATGTATACAAAATTTGTAACTTTAGCTGAAAAGGAAAACTTACTAAAGAAAAATAGTCTTCCAAAATTAGCCTTATTACCTGAACAAATATGAGATTTCCATGGAAACAGACAGAACGCTATCACACTTCTAAAGCCTTGACAGTTCCAATAGAGCCTGAAGGTGTTCCAGGACTGAATATGAGGACACCGAAAATGCTCTCTAATTTCTTTTATGAAGACTACTGATTGACGCCCCCATTATGCCCTGTGCAAATATAGCAAAGTAATTAAAAATAGCAACAAAAAGGAAAGTTACAAACCTATGAATATCAACACAATGAAGTAACAACAAATAGAACCTCAACAAAAGAATATAATTACCACAAGGCAAATGGTAATTATTACAGGAATTTAAAGTTGGTTTAATATTAGGAAACTAAACACTATTATAAATAGTTCTGAGGAGAAAAATCATAATTCCCTCCATAGGGGCAAAAAACCCCAACCAAACAAAACCCCATCAACCCCACCTTGATAACATTCAACACCTATTCCTCATAAAGACATTTAAGAATGTCAAGAGTCACTGGCTGCTGTCCTACCATTAGGTGGGGCAGTCAAACCATAGCCCTAGAGCCAGCTTCTCAGTTAATAGGGAAACACTACAACCATTTCTAGCAGAATACAATTGACTAAGAGAAAACAACTGGAGGTACAAGCCTTGGGAGAGAGTCTGTGTGTGGTGGCGCACACCTTTAATCCCAGTGCTGGGGAGGCAGAGGCAGGCAGATCCCTATGAGTTTGAGGTCAGACTGGTCTACACAGTCAATTCTAGAGTAGCCAGAACTATATGAAACCTTCTCTCAATAACAGACAACAACTCCAGCCCTAACAAACAAAACCCCCAAAGGCTGGAGAGAGAGCTTAGTGATTAGAAGCACTGGCTACTCATCCAGAGGAAACAGGTTTGATTCCCAGCACCCACACAGCAGCTCATCATCACCTGTAACTCTAATTCAAAGGGAACCTAATATTCTTCTGGCCTCCACAGGTACCAAGCACACATATAGACATACGTATAGGCAAAACACCCGTAAACACAAAAAATTAAAATCAAGCTGGGCATGGTCACATGTAACTTTAATCCTAGCACTCAGGAGGGAAGGCAGAGGGAGGCAAATCTGAGGACAGCTAGAGAAGGAGACACAAATTAGTAAAATGTAGAAAAAAAGGAGAGGATAGCACTGTAACAGAAATGAATGAAATTCAGAAAATCTTTTCTCCCACTGAGGCAGGGTTTCTCTGTGTAGTCCTAGCTGGCCCAGAACTAATTTTGTAGACCAAGCTACCTCTGCCTCCTGAGTGCTGGGATTAAAGACATGAACCCACATTACCAGCACTTGGCTGAAATTCAAAAAATCTTAAGGATATATTCCACTAAATTGGAAAATGCAAAAGAAATGAATGGATTCCTAGATATATACAACATGCCAAGACTAAAGAAATAACTCAAACAGATCTAAAACCAACCATAAGATTGAAACAGTAATAAAGTTCCCCACATTAGAAAGATCCCCAAAATAGATGGATTCAATCCAAATTTCAAAGAACTAATGTCAATACTATTTTAATTATTCCATAAAATAGAAAAAGAAGGCTTTTAAACACTTCTGAGCCTTGTTTCACCTTGATACCAAGACCAGATAGAAGATATAACAATAACAAAAGAAACGTATTAGCCAGATAGCCAGACATACACCTTTTTAGTCCCAGTACTTGGCAGGTAGAGGTAGGTGATCTCTGAGTTTAAGGTCAGCTTGGACTACAGAGTGAGTTCTAAGACAGCCAGGGCTATACAAACAAACCCTATCTTGAAAATAAACAAATAAAACCCCAGAAACAAAATCAAACAAATGAAAAGACACAACTGGAGGGTTATGGCTGGTAATAGCTAGTTGGTGGAGGACTTGTCTCCCAGGCTCAATTCCTACTACTGTATAAAATGGGAATGGTAGCACACATCTATAATCTTAGAACTTAGGAGGTGGAGGAGGAAGAGGATCTGAAGTACAAGGTCACCCTAAGCTCCACAAAGGAGGTTGGAAGTCTGTCACAAGACAAACAAACAAACATGCACACACAAAAATAGTAGCAACATGAGAAAGACAGACAGACAGACAGACAGACAGAGAGGGGGAGAGAGAGAGAGAGAGAGAGAGGTGTGTGTGTGTGTGTGTGTGTGTGTGTGCGTGCATGTGTGTGTAGGGAGAAAGCACATCAGCCACCTTTGTCTACAGAGATGTGATATAACTTCTCCAGTAAACTCCAGTGACTGACATATCTCACCACACCCCTATGGAACATATTATATCTCTCCGTACTGTATGTGTTTATAAAAAGATAAAGGAGGAAAGAATATGTTCTATGGGGGTGTGGTGAGGTATGGGGGAAGGGGGTGTCTCAGTGGGCCCATGCCAAGGCATCCCTTCCCCCTGAGGGACCAGTGACACAATGGTATAGGATAGAATAGAGTTTATTCAGGGCATGGCGGGGGTGGGGTGGGGTGGGGTGGGGGGAGGAGTTAAGAGGGTAGTAGAGGCAGAGAAAGGCAGAGAGAGAGAGAGAGAATAGAGAAGTAGAGGCCAGCCATGCCATAAGCTTGTGGAGAGAGGGGGAAGGGAAGGGAATGGGGAAGGGGAGAGCAAGAGCA
>JADRCD010144530.1:4698-25300 GCA_019843815.1 Montemys delectorum
TTTTTTTTTTTTTTTTTTTTTTTTTTTTTTTTTTTGTCTATTTATTTCTTGGCCATTCTAATGAGGGAGTAAGATAAAATCACAACGTAGTTTAACTTGCAATTCCCTGAAGGTTCAAGATATTGAACACTTTAAAGGGGGTTTCTCAGACCTTTGTATTTCATCTTTTGAGGACTCTTCTGTTTCATTCCATGCCCCATTTTCTCACTTGGTGGCTTAGTTTCTTGGTGGTTTGATTTTGGGTTTTTTTATTTTGTTTTTTAGATTTTGGGTTTTGTTTTGGGTGGGTTGTTTTTGGCTGGTTGGTTGGTTTTTGGTTATTTGTTGTTCTTTGAATATTCTAGAACTAATCCATTTTCAAGTGGGTAGCTGGTAAAGACTTTTAATGCCTATAAGAATATTTCTTCATAAAGTCCTTTTCTGTATGTATGAGTTCAAGCATATTTGCTTTCTTTTCTGTCAGTTTCAGGATATTAGTCCTTTTGTCAAGATCTTTTACCCATTTGGAGTTGAGTTTTGTGTAGGGTGAGAAATAAGACCTGTCTCATTCTTCTTTAAGGAAATCTTTGGTTTGATCAACACAATTTGTTTAAGATGCTTCCTCTTCTCCAATGGGTGAATTCTTTGTTCAGAAAAAATAGACATAGCTAGACTTATATCTGGGTCCTCCACTCCATTCCACTGATAATTTTGTCTGTTTTTATGCCAATACCATGCGGCTGTTTTTAATCTCTAGAGTTAATCTCGAAGTCTCTGGTTCTTTTATTATTCAGGATTGTTTTAACTATATTGGACATTTTTGTGTTTCCAAGTAACATTTAAGATCTTTTTCTGTGATGAATTGAGTCAGGGTTTTTATGGGAGTTGTGGTGAATCTGTAAATTGCTATTTTTAGAATGATTATTTTCAGAATATTAATCATACCAATCTGTGATCATGGTAGGTTTTTCCACCTTCTAGTGTGTTTTTAAATGTCTTGATGTTTTTGATATATGTCTTTTCCAACACTAGGTGGATTTAATTCAATTTTTTGAGGCAATCATGAAAGAAATTGATTTCCTGATTTCTTTCTTGGTATGTATATAGTATTTGTATATAGCAAGTCTACCGATATTTGTGTGTTAATTTTGTATCCTGATACTTTACTAAATGAATCTATTATTTATCCGTTTTTAGGAATTTTCTAGTAGAGTCTTTATGACCTTTCGTGTACAAGATCATATCATCTGTAAATAAACTATTTTGACTTCTTTCCCTATTTATCTCTCTGATGTGTCTTACTGATCTAGTGGCTAAGACTTGAAGCACTGTGTTGAACAGGAATGGAAATAATAGACATTCTTGCCTTGTTCCCTATTTTACTGCAAATGCTTTGAGGTTTTCTCTATTGGCATGATGTTGGGTGTGTGACTGTACACTGCCTTTATTATATTTAGATAAGTCCCTTGTAGTTCTCATCCCTTCATTACTTTTATCATGAAAGGAGGTTGAATTTTGGTCAAAAACTTTTTTCTACATCTAATAAGATATCATGTAGTTTTTGTCTTATAGTCTGTTTATGTGATAAACTACATTTATTGATTTGAATATGTTGAACCACCCATATATCTCTGACATAAAGACAATTTGATTATGGTAAATAATGTTTTTGATGTGTTCTTGAATTCAGTTTTTAAGTGTTTTATGAGAATTTTTGCATCAATATTAATTAGAGAGATTGATCAATAATTTTCTGTTTTGTGGTGGGAAGATCTTGGTCAGGCTTTGATATCAGGATAATACTGGTTTCATGAAAGAAATTTAGAAGTGTTCCTTCCTTTTGTATTTTATGGAATCATTTGAGGAGTATTGGTTTCAGTTCTTCTTTGTAGGCCTGGTAGAGTTTTTTAATTAATCTGCCTATACCTGGAACTCTTTTTTAGTTGTGATAATTTTAATTACTGCTTAATTTCTATCTCATTGGTTGTTATAATTCAGTTTAAATTATTTACTTCATCTATATTTAATCTTATAGTTTCTATGTTTCAAGAAATGTATCCATTTCTTTTAGATTTTTCAGTTTAGTGGAGTTGGTTTTTGCTTGTTTGGTTGGTTGGTTGCTTAGGTAGGTTTTATTTTGTTTTTCTTTTTTTTTTGTGTACTGAGCAGGTTATATTTAGGAATAGGTATTGTCATACATATATGTATGCGATAATAACAATTGATAAAAAAAGAGACCACATATTTGAAGGTGGACAGGTAGGTGTTATGAGAGGACTTGGGGGGAGGCAACAGAGGGGAGAAATGTTATAATTAAATAATACTTTAAAAATAATTTCAAAACATTTCAAACTATGTTTTGAACATTTATATATATTCTTTTTTAAAACTTTTATTGCATTATGATGAGAAAGTTACATGATTTCAATTTATCTGAATTTGTTAACATTTAAAAGTGTATCTTAAGTAAATAGAATTAAATCACATTCTTGTTTCCCTTTTGTACCACAACTCCTCCCAGAGACCCACCCTTCAATACCTACAATATCCTTTTTGTCATATTTCTTAAAATTTATAAAATATTGTAACAATAAAAATAAGTATTATAAAAGTTGTTTGATATAAAACAGCAATCAATTTAACAGTCTTATGTAGATGTTCCTCTACAGCAATAGTGAAAATACATTTTTCTCAATATAAATTTTAAATAACTCCAAACATACTAACTGTATACTTCAAAATAATACATTACTTTGTTTTGTTTTTCATAAGACAGGGTTTCTCTTTGTGGCACTGGCTGTCCTGGAAACTTGTTCTGTAGATGGGTTGGCCTGGAACTCAGAGATCGGCCTGCCCCTACTTTCTAAGAGGTGGGATTAAAGGTATGCATCACCAACACTAGGCTATGGAGTGTAAATCTTTGAAATGTGTCTTTACCATTCTTTGACTTTCCTCAATATCTGCTGTTAAGTTTCCATTGTAGTCTCTGATTTTATGAATTTGGATCTTCCCTCTTTTGCTTCATTTAGCTAAAGCTCTGTCAATCTTGTGAATCTTTTCCAAGAACCATCTCTGCTTTATTGATTCTTTGTATTTTTTTCTATTTCATTTATTTCTACCTCTGACTTTCATTGTCTGTTTCAGTCTACTCATTAATTATAAATATGTGATCTTTCTAGCTCTGTATGTATGTACTTAGTATGTAACATTCTTAGGACCACCTTTATTGTGTCCCATGGATTTTGGTATATTATATTTTCATTTTTGTTCAATTCTGGATAATTTAAACTTTTCTTCTTGATTTTTACCCTCAAGTTTTATTCTGTACTGTGTTGTTTAGCTTATATAAGTTAGAGTGCTTTGTATCATTTGCATTATTGCAGATATCTAGCCTTATTCCTTTTTAGTCAGGTAACATGCACAATGTGATTTTAACTTTCTTAAAGTTGTTGAAACTTGCTTTGTGTCCTATTGTGTGGTTTATTTTGGAGAAAGTTCTGTGGACTACTGAGAAGAACATGTTTTACTTAATATCTGTGTGGAATGTATTTTAACTGTCTGCTAGGTCCACTTGATTTATAGCACCATTTAGCTTCAGAGTTTCTCTATTTAGTTTTTGTCTGGATGGCCTAAACGTGGAATATTGAAGTCTCCACTATTACTAGATTGGAGTCAATCTGTGATTTTAGATCCAAGAATACTTGTTTTATGAAACCAGATGACCTGCATTTGGTGCATAAATATTTAGAATTACAGTAGCCTCTCCATGGACTGCTTTTTTTCTTTAATGGCTGTGAAATATCTTTCCTTGTCTTTTTAAATTAATTTTGGTTTTAATTATATTTTTCAATTATGAGAATATCTACCCTGCTTTTTTTTTTTGTTGTTCCGTTTCTCTTTTCCCATCATTAAGTTAAAGCAGGTTCTATCACTAATAGAGACATATTAGTGATATTTTTTGGAGGTAGAAAAAAAATGGATGCTGTTTTCTAATCCAATCTGTCAGTGTCCTTTTCTTGTAAAATTGAGATCTTTAATACTGAGAGCTATTATTGAATAATGTTTGTTAACTACCATTATTTAGTTGTGGAGGTGGTGTTTTCTTAGTCATCTTTTGGATGACTATTCTGGGATTACATATTCCCTGTGTCTTCTTTGATATAATTTTCAGACAAAAGTGGTTTTCATATTATTCTGTTAAGCTGGTTTTAAATGCAGCCCTCTTCTGCCCTTTGTGGGTACTGCACAGATGTAGTACACATACATTCATGCAGGTAAATTGACTCTGTTTTTATCATGGAAAGTTTTTCTTTCTCCTTTGTTTATGACTGATAGTTTTACTGGCTATAGTAGTTTGGGCTGCCATCTGTGATCATTTAGAACATTTGGAATATCAGGGAAGTCTCCTCTGTCTTTCAGAGTTTCCACTGAAAAGTCATGTGTTATTCTGATGGATCAGTATTTGTATTGTTCTGTACATTTATTGTTTTATTATGTGGTGTGGGGATTTTAATTTCTGGTCCTGAATATTTGGTATTCTGTATGCTCCTTAGACCTTAATAGGCATCTCTTTCTATAGATGGGGGATTTTCTTCTATAATTTTACTGAAAACATTTTCTATGGCTTTAACCAATGTTTCTTCTCCTTCTTATCACCTATTATTCGAAACCTAGTTTTGTTTTTTAGTTTTAGTCTTGGTTTCATTGATTGGTTGGTAGGTTCGTTAGTTGGTAGGTTGGATGGTTGGTTGGTTGGTTGGTTGGTTGATTTGGTTTCGTTTCGTTTCGTTTCAAGACTCTGTGTAGCTCTGGCTCTCTTGAAATTTGCTCTGTAGACCAAGCTAGGTCTCTTACTCACAGAGATCCGCCTACTTCTGCTTCCCAACTACTGTGATTAAAGGCATGTGACACCACCACCTGGGCTATTCATAGGTTTTTATTTTTTATTGGGTTCCAGATTTCATGCATGTTCTGTTCATTGATTTTTGGGTTGGTTTGGTTTTTGTTTAAATCTAACATTTTCTTTGACTGGTGATTCATTTCCTCTATTTCATTACTGAGACCCAATATTCTCTCTTTCATTTGACTCCATATGTTGATGATATTTTCCACTGGGCTCTTTGACTTCTTGAATTTCTCAATTTGAGTTTTAGTTCTTTTTGAGTTTCTGTCAGAGATTCTTTATCTTTATTAAAATCCATTTTTATATATTGAATTATTTACTTATTTTATTCAACGACTTGTATTTTCATTACCCTCATTCGGGCATTTGTTTGTATCCTCTTTGAGTTCCTTGGATATATTTATAATTGCTGTTTTGAAATCATTGTCCTGTTTGCAAAGAACAGTTCTATATAGGTATCTAATTTCTGGAAAAGACATATGTCTTGGTCATTGATGTTATTTATGATTTGGTAATTGGTCCTAGACATCTTGATTTAGGTCATTTGTAGTGTTTCTAAGTATGGATTATCAGACTCCTTTGTGTTGAGTATTGGTTTGGTTCCTTGTTTGCTATGCCCCAACTTGTCAACCTGTGGACGAGCTAAATGGTTCTTGGTGTTCAATTGTGGGGCCACTATGTATTGGTGTGCTAATAAGATGGCAGGATTGGTCTCAGTTTAGCCAGTGATTGGTACATTCTGAATGTAGGAGTAAACCTTTGTAGACATTCTCTATACAATTCTTATTGTACAGAGATTTGAAGGTTCTCTAAACCTATCTTCATTAGTTTGAAGAAGGCTCTCAGGGTTTTTCAGGTGGACCTAAAGTTCTAAGCTGAAATCGCCAATGCCCTGGTACTTGACTGGATGATGGATGAGATGACAGAGAAATAGACAGGTGGAGGAATAGGCCCAGAGACCAACATAAAATCCAATTGGATTCCGTATGATATATATGCTGGCTATGGTTGTGAATTGGATTACTGGCAGGCAGACAGGAGTGGGATGAGATTGAAGCAACTGACAGTTTCAGACAAACTCCACATAGCGCAGTGCCAAGCTGGGTGGTGCATAGATCAATTTACAACCAGGTAGACAGGCCAATATAAATTTTAATTAGGCCTTGGACCTGCAACCATCCAATCTTCCACAATTACTGAAGCTTTATTCAATTAACCAGCTTTGCAGAAGATTCAATAGAAGATGGAGCTTCTTTCCAGGAACTTTCATCCACAGTTCCCCCTGTAGGATAAGCATTGCATTTTGAAAATAATAAATATTATTTATTAAATATAATTCAATATCCTTCATAATCAGAAATATTTATTCCTATGGTGTCATTCAGGTTAGGCTGTATAATAGGCAGGGCAGCAGCTTTCAAGACAGAGAAATAGCTGGTAAAGCTATTGAAGAAACTCTCAGGTAGTAGCAAAGCTGTTTTACCTATCATGATTTGGCTCTGACTTCTGGGTTGTTTTTGTTGTTGTTTTGTTTTGTTTGTCCTCTACATGTGCATAACATTCACATGTGATATACAGTAGGATTATTATACTTAAAACTAAAACAATCAAGAACACAGTCTGGGCTAATAAAATGAAAGTAGTAGATGATTAAAATAATCATCCCAACCAACCAAAAAAACCAAAATCCTTTGCATGCATTATCCTACTCCTTAACTACACTTATTATATGTTGATGTTGTCCCCACTGTGTCAAGAGTCATTTGTACCTTATAAAACATTTTATTTGGTGTTTGGAGCACTTGAAATAGTTCATTACCTTTTAATTCCAGTTTTTTTCTACCCACATTGATTCCATGAGTTGGAATCAATCATGTGGGGTGGCTAGCTCTATTTCCAGGAAAGATTGGTCTTCAATACTGTGGTGGTTTGAATAGGCATGCCCTACCCCCACCTCATAAGCTCATTTAAATGCCTGATTGCCATAGAGTAGCACTAATTAGGAGGTGTAGCTTCGTTAGAATATGTGTGGGCTTGTTGAAGGTCACTGGGGGTGGGCTTTGGCATTCAGAAGCTCAAGCCAGACCCAGTGGCTCTCTTTCTCTCTCATCCTGCTGCCTGCCAATCAAAATGTAGAACTCTTGCCTCTTTCTCCATGTCTGCTTGCAATCCTTGTTGAATTACAGGGCAGATTTTCCCAACCTCTGAGTTTGGGAATAGTCTAGGACAGTTGGTTTAATATTTTTTAATCTATTCTTGCAATATATTATATATCTTATTAGATTCCAATCCCTTTTCTTCCTCTTGAAATGGCATTTCCTTTATGTGCCCTATTTTGAAAAGTGAATCATTTTCTAAGGAAGGTCATTCCTCCTTTGCAATGAATTCAGCTTGTTCTAGAATTTGATTCAGAACTTATACTTCTAGGAAGACCTCGGTTTGCTCTAACATTTGGCCAATTTTGACTAATCTATAACGAGCCTTGTCGCCATAGGAGACTGGTAGCTTTTGTACGATTCAGATAAAGAATCAGTCCAAAACTTCTGGGTACCCCATATAAAAGTCAGTAAAGTCAAATCCACTCCAATTTGAGCAGGCAACTGAGTGTGCTATCAGGTTTCCCAAAGCCTTCCATATCTGTTTACAGTAGTTACACCATGTGGAAGGGGTTGACCGTATTCCTACTATGAGCTGGAGTTTATATGGTTGGTAGGTATCATTTTGTCTCATGCCATGAGATCTTTAGCCATATTTACAGCCACATTACAAGGCAAATTGTCATCAGAGCAGATTATGCTGGGACTGGAAACACAAGCAGCCCCTGCAGGTAAACCATCATATCCAGGAATCTGTTGCATCGTATCATTTCCAGCATCACTGGTGAGATAACTGGACAGACCCAGTTAGAAATATTCCTGTTTCCTTTGTGGAAAAATTTCTAGTGCTTTAGACATTAGAGGTTATGGATCTTGAAGAGAGATACTCCTCCAAAAGAAATAGTCTTAAATTTAAATTAAGACTCTGCTAGTCCAAAATCTGGGGTTTTTTTCTTTATCAAAATTATACTAAATAATACAGGAGTCCTCTCCTGGAAGTAATAAATTATTTTAATCCTTTGAAGCATAAATGTATGGTTTAAATGAGATTGGAGACTTGGATAAACAAGGCATCATAACAAAACTGTAGTTAACAAAATGGTCTAATGTTGTTACAGTCGCTAAGATAAACATCATCTCATTATTTCTATCATGTAAGGAAATATACTAAGTCATGTTTAAATTTATGAGAAAATGTCTCATGTATCATATATAGTAGAAAATATACATATATAGTTTTGAGTTCATTTACTAGTGATTTGTAATAGATAGTAAGATTAAAGGTTAGTATCATTCATCTTTTCTGAAACCAGGTTAGGCATGTCTCAGGAGGAGGCAATGCTTGTTTGTGGTGGGGAATGTGGATTTAAGAGTTTACCACCTGAAGTTTTATAGCACAAGAGAGGTAGTTAAAAGTACTTGATAAAAGTCTTTTCCAATGAGACCAAAGGGAGTCCTTGAAATACTGTCTCTTCCAGTGGATGAAATATCCTGGTTTTAATTCATTCAGTTCTTCATATCCTGGAAGTCTGATGTCCAAAGAGTATACAATCAATTTGAATTATTTAGTTATCATTTCCAAAAGTTCCATCCCTTACTTTTGTAGTGCATAATGCTAAATAGAAATAGTGCACAGTGCCTACTGCTAACGGAGGCATCCAGTGTCTCTGTCAAAGGAAGTAATTGATATTATTCAAAAGGAATAGATCTAGCTGTTAAGAGAACTAACGGGAGTGCTTTTGGCCAAGGGAGGCTGAAAGCTTTAGTTAGTTTTGCCAATTGTTTCTCCATAGTGCCAGTTGTTCACTCAACAATTCTAGGAAATTAGGGATAGTAGACAAGGTAAAAATATTGTATAATAATCCAAATTTTATAGATAGCTTGTCCTATCTAATGAATTCCATGATCGAAATCTAAGTAGGAATAATTCTTTCTAACAGAATTTTTCCTGTGGCATCACTGAAATGAGAAAATAGATAAATTAGCACTAAGATATATTTATCTTTTTTTCATTTATTTTTATGGCAATGGATGTTTTGCTTGGTGTAATACATGTATTTGTGTACCCAAAGAGACCAGAAGAGGGTGTCAGATTCCTTGGGAATGAAGGTAATTATGAATCTCTATATGGGCATTGAAAAAATCAAACCAGGGTTCTCTGAAAGAATAGTCAGTGCTCCTTACAACGGAACCATCTCTCCAACCCTCACTAAGATCTTTTCCTATCTTTATTTTGGTGGCATTATGGATAAAGACTAACTACTAAGTTTCAAGTGGCCCATTTGGCAAGGCAATACATCCATGGGCTGTGTTTGGGCCAAATAGAATATTTTGACTATACCTTGTAAGCTATTGGTAGGGAGGGTTCCAAAAATATTGTTTATTCTGAGAGATCCTAATTTTAGGAGCCTGATGAGCTAAATTATGTATGAACTCCAGAAAAGGCAATTAGGCACTTAGGGGTATTATGGGCTTCCCATTAGAACCCAATCAAAGATTGCTATGCAGGCTGAAATGTCGAGTCCATTTCTTGTTATTGTGCCATCTGTTGAGTTGAAAGAGGAGGTCAGAGACAGAGTGGCCATAAGGAACAGGACACACTCTCTCAGATCAGGCCTTTCTGTTCAATTCAGCTGTGTTTGCTGCTTTATCAGTTAAATTATAGCCCTTTGCTTCTTCAGTGTTTGGTTCAGAATGGCCTGGGATTGTAATGACGGCTAACTGTTTGGGCAAATGGAAAGCATCTAATAATGCTGAGATTTGCTGATTATCTTGAGCAGACTGACCACAGGAAGTCGGAAATCCTCTTTGTTTCCACAGTGCTCCATGGTTATGTACCATGCCAAGTGCATAGTGACTGTCTGCATAAATGTTAGCTGGTTTGCCTTCTGCTAAGTGACACCCTCTCATGAAGGCTGCGAGTTCAACCTTTGAGCAGATTTAATACCAGGCAGATGGGCACTCTCGATTATATCAAGACTGGAAGTAACTGTATAAACTTCCTGAAAATGCCCCTGTTTGTCTCACAAATAAGCACCATTCATGAGCAAAGCCAGTTCTGCATTTTCTATAGGACTTTCTGGTAGGTTTCTCCAAGGGCAAGGAAACCTATCAGTTATTGGAGCTCAGTCATGTTTATCCATTTTTAATTAACCTAGTAAAATGAGTAAGATTACTGGATTAAGGGAGCTGCCTTGCACCAAGAAAACTTTAGGAGATGAAAGAAGAAATATCTCATTCGATGGAGCTCGGGAGTCATTGAGAAGACTTGGGAGAAGGGTTGAGGGACCTGAAGAGGACAGGGATTTACAGGAAGACCAACAGAGTCAATTAACCTGGACCCTTGGGCACTCCCAGAGACTGAACCACTAACGAAAAAACTAGCATAGGCTGGACCTAGACACTCTGCACATATGTAGCAGATGAGCAGCTTGATCTTCATGTGGATCACCCAACAACAGGAGTGGGGGCTGTCCCCAAATCTGTTGCCTGCCTGCCTGCCTGCCTGCGGATTCCATTCACCTAAATGGGCAGCCTTGTTTGGGGTGCACCTAGTCCTGCAGGGACAAGGCGGGTGATAGTAGAGGGGGGCTTCCCGTTCCCAAAGTAGAAGGGGAGGAAGGAATGGGATGGATGTGCATGAGGGGGTACTGGGAGGAGGGTGCTGATACGGGGATATAAAATGAATAAATAAATTTAATAAAAATATTTAAAGCAAAAAAAAAAAAAACATATTGAGGGAAAAAAAAAAAGACAAATCACAGTAGCAAAAGTTCGACAGAGTCCGGTTCATCCATGGAGAGAAGAGAGCCAAAAGTAACTTCTCAGGCAGGACTATGTCCGCTGGCTCCTCGTTCTAATGCTGAGTACCCTAAGGTCTGAATCTTTCCCTAAATTTCTGAGTCAGCAGGCCAAATAAATGTCCTCCTTTCTCATTAAGATTAACATTTGGGTGCCTGAGGGCCAGGGTCCCTTTTAAAGCCATCTTGAGAGAGTCTTAATTGCCATCTCTTCCCCCCAGGCCTAGTTGCATTGTATCTGGCTGGTCCTCTTTAGGTTTCTCAAATAGTGGCTCAACAATTAATGAATAGGTTGGAATGCACTGTCACCAATAACCGGTTAATCCTAAGAAGCCCTATAGTGGTTTTCCTTTGTTGTTTGGGAGGTAGGCTGTTTTCTAACAAACGTACAGTAAGGACTTATGAGCAGTCCCATGGACTTGCTCTGAGACATAGATATTTAACTTTCTGTTGACTAAGTTGCATTTTTATCTTTTGGTACTTCATGGCCCTTTTATCTGCTTTCTGTAATAAAATTATATCTTTATCATATGAGGGAGAACACAATAACAAGCTATCTATATAATAAATTAAAGCACTCATGAGAAATTGCACATCTTATAAATCAGTCTTAAGAATTTGCGGAAAAAAAAAATAGTGTATCCCTGTGACACACAGTTAACATACACTAACACTCCTCCTGTGTGAATGTTAGATAACAAGGTGTGTGGAGTAGGCACCATCGGATAAGAACAAATGGCTATCTTCTTTTTGCCCCAGATGTCTTGCACAAATCTCTACCCACTTTCATTTATTAAGGGAAGGTGCAAGAGATACTAAGCTCTTTTCTCATTATTTTTCTAGGATGAGTTTGATTTTTGTCAGGACTTCTTGATTTAGAGGTATTACTTTATATTTGGCAAGGGTTGACTTATATCTACTGTTATCCCAATTAGACATCTTAGTTATGATTTCTATTACTCTGATTACACCATGACCAAAAGCAACCTGTGAAGGAAATAGAATACTTCAACTTATATGTCTCAATCACAGACAATCATGCGGGAAAGTCAGGGCAGAAATGAAGGCAGGGAATGAAGCAGAGATCCTGGTGGATCTCTGGTGACTGGCTTGTTTCTCATGGCTTGTTCATCCTTTTTCTTACACCATCCAGGAAAGACCACTTTGCCCAGGGGTAGTACTCCCTCCCACTAGGTTAGGCCCAAACATACCAATCATTAATCAAGAAAATGCCCCCATAGTCTTTCCATCAAGCCAATCTGTGCTGGGGAACTTTCTAAATAGAGGTTCTTTCTTCCCAAATGACACTAGCTTGTGTCAGGTTGCAATAAAGCTGGCACAGAGCAGCTGATCTCATTTGTCCTGTGTCTCTTAAGGATTTTACCCATTACCTCTCTGGTGCTTGGTAATGGATATAAGAGTCAAATGACACCATGGTAGATAAGGAAAGGGGCCATAAATAAACAAGATGGCAAACTTCCAACTTTTTCTTCAACCAGGACAAACAGTTCATGGGCTTCTTTTCCTCCCAGCAAACCCCTTTCAGATGACTTGTCTGGACATTTTTTTTGGCAGGGATCTAGACCTGTCTAAACTTGATGGGCTATGAGCCAATCAACACACTCCCATGTGTTCAGAAAGAAGGGATTCTTCCCAGCCCACCAACAACCTATAAAAACTTAGTCCCTCCTGAGGAAATTGATTCCCAATTCTGGATCCTCTTCTCCCTTGTACTCTCCTCCCCCTCCCCCGCCCCCTCCGCCCCCTGTGTGTGTGTGTGTGTGTGTGTGTGTGTGTGTGTGTGTGTGTGTATGTGTGTGGTGTTACTTCACTTTTAATAAAATTTGGTTGCTTGATATGACTGCAATTTTTTCTGTATTGTAATTCTTTATTCTACAGGAGGGAATGACTCAATTTAGGATCATAGGTTGTAAAATCTGAGGAAATGAGTAGACAGGTTGTCTTCTGGGATTTGTTCTGAGGGTCACTGAGTCATTAAGTCAATGTAATCCAGGGCAGACATTGAGAGGAGGGGAGAAAGTGGGTGGGCTGTTCTGACCATTCTTTAGCTCTGGAACAGGAAACACACACACACACACACACACACACACACACACACACACACACCAAGGTTAACATGCTAGAATCCCATGGCTAGACCCTTGTCTGTGACAGGAAGTATCCCCTTTCAGAGATTTTTAGCTCTAATACTATAAATCATTAAGTGAAGAAAACTTTTTTTTTTTTAAATTGCATATTGACAGCCACCCACTGGAGCCAAAGTTGATGATCATTAATTATTAATAGCTGGTTTCAGGAAGAGTTTATGAGCTTTACTCCTAATGAGATTGAATTGTTCACCCTTGTCTTAGTCAGGGTTCTCTAGAGTCACAGAACTTATGGTAGTCTCTATGTAGTAAAGGGATTTATTGATGACTTACAGTCTATAGTCCAACTCCCAACAATCAACTCCCAACAACAGTCACGGCAGCAGCTGTGAATGGAAGTCCAAGGATCCAGCAATTGCTCAGTCCCACAAGGCAAGCAGGCGAAGCAGAGAGAGCCTTCCTTCTTCCAATGTCCTTATATAGGTCTCCAGCAAAAAGTGTGGCCCAGGTTAAAGGTGTGTGCCAACACACCTTTAACCCCGGATGACCTTGAACTCATAGAGCTTTCTATGTTAATCCTATGGGATTTGTAGCCACTATTCCTCAAGGTCTCCATGCCAAGATTCAGGTTAGAAACTTGTATCTCTCAGCCTCCAGATTAGGGCCACAGGTGAGCCTTCTAATTCTGGATTGTAATTCATTTCAGACGTAGTCAAGTTGACAACCAGGAATAGCCACTATAACCCTTGTTCTGCTAACCATAGTCTTCTCTGACTAGCAATGGGATTCTGAGAGCATCTTATTGTCTCTCTGTGTGCCTATCTCATTTAACTAAGTCAGAATATGTGGGACCATTAATAAAGCAGTGCTAATATACTAGTTCTTTAAGGAAACTAAGTCCTTTGGTGGACTAGCTGCTTCCTACCACCCTTATCAGAAACTTGCAAACAGAGACTAAATAATTCCCCTACTGGCCTGAGTGTAGTAAAAGGCCTGACTTGAAAAGTTTTTTATGAGAAAAATCCTTGTGAGACCAAAGGGGCATGATCTGAAGACTGTCTTCATAGGGCAGAGGTGGGCTTCCTGGACTTTGTCTGGGAAGTAGCATTGAACTTACTAGTATTGAATTAGTAGAGAGTTTATACTGCCCCACCAGGAACTGAGAAGAGCCTTGGTGACTTTCTTTCCATGTCCATGTGGTCATATAAAAAAAAAAAAAAAAGAGGCCTTTTAAATACAGATTGCACCTCCATAAAGCATTCTCAAGGAAATTTTATGCTCATGATGCAATCATTTTGCCCACTCTCCTGGACACCAGAAAGAAGCTGACCCAATGACAAATCAGGTGCTCATCTTCTTGGAGGAATTGTTGCTACCTCTCAAGAGATCTAAACATATTCAAAGGAAATGGCCTTTGCCTCACCTGGACTCCTGAGAATGGTGGCTAAACCTAATAAACAGCTTTTAATATCAAAGAATTTGCAATAAATTGTCTTAAAAATCAATGCATC
This sequence comes from Montemys delectorum, assembly GCA_019843815.1. NCBI lineage: Eukaryota > Metazoa > Chordata > Mammalia > Rodentia > Muridae > Montemys > Montemys delectorum. The sequence continues at coordinate 19,096 of JADRCD010144530.1, forward strand.
AGGTGTATCTCTTGGGATAGGAAAACACACCCCGACAAAAAGGGTACTTACAGGGTAGAGTTTAAAAGAAACATTCTGACAGGTGGTCCAGGGATGTAGGTATGTCATAAGAACAGCCTGTTACATGGGCCTCTCCAGCCTCACAGGATCCAAAAGAGGGCATTTACCCTAGGGAGAACTGCAGCTGCCCCATTTCCTAGTATCTCTTAGTCCTGACAGATACCTTTATAGGATGGCTAGAGGCTTCTCCAAATGAAAAGAGCCACAGAAGTAAGTGAGTAGGGTGTTGCTCTTAGAAATAATCCTTGAAGGTAGGCTATATAAAAGTCTCCAGAGTGGCAATGGACTTGTTCTCAAGGCATAAATTACTCAGGGTTTGAAAAGCATGGGGTATTCAATATCTTCTACATTGTTTCTGGAGGCCACATTCTGTGGAAAGGTAGAAAAGGCTAATGATCTCCCAGGGAGATGCCTAAGGGAACTAATTCAAGAAACGATGTCTCCATGGGTTACTCTATTGACTGTGGCCTTGCTCAGACTTAGAAATACATCTGATTTCCAAGATCTCATGTCCTTCAAAGGTCTACATAGCAGGCCTTTCCTCACTCATGACTGTGTTAGACTCTGAAACAACCAGACTAAAGATTCACATCACCCAACTGAAAAATTCCAACAGATTTTGTCAGTGCTTTAGGCAATACTTTTCAAGGAACAAGAAAGTAAGCATCCTCCTCCTCTATGGACTTAGGGTCCATAGAGGTACCAATCAAGGTATCAGACCCCGGTAAAACCTTGTTCATTGCCAATGGGAATGCCCATTCACTATTATCCAGTCCACCACTATGGTAGCACCAGTCATGGGATCAGATGTGTACATCTACATACCCGTGTGAAGCTCTGGATTACTACTGGCTCCTCTGAGATTGCAATTGACACCCTAGAAAATGTGGATTCCAATTCTATCTGTAAGCTATCACATGACCTTAAGCTGTTTTTCTTTTTTATTATTGGATATTTTATGTATTTACATTTCAAATGCTATTCCCTTTCTCAGTTTTCCCTCTGGAACCCCTCTCTCCCATCCCCCTACCCCTGCTTCTATGAGGATGCTTCCTTCCCACCCACTCACTCCCACCTCACTGGGTTGACATTCCCCTACATTGAGGAACTGAGCCTTCACAGGACCAAGGGCCTCTCCTCCCATTGATGTCAGATAATGCCATCCTCTTTTACATATTTGGCTGGAGCCATGGGTCCCTCCATGTGTACTCTTTGGTTGATAGTTTAGTCCATGGGAGCTCTGGGAGGTCTGGTTGGTTGATATTGTTGTTCTTCCTATGGGGTTACAAACCCCTTCAGCTCCTTCAGTCCTTTCTCTAACTCCTCCATTGGGGATCCTGTGCTCAGTCCAATGGTTGGCTGCAAGCATCTACCTTTGTATTTGTCAGACTCTGGCAGAGCCTCTCAGGAGACAGCTATATCAGACTCCTGTCAGCAAGCACTTGTTGACATCCACAGCAGTGTCTGAGTTTGGTGTCTGTATATGGGATGGATCCCCAGGTGGGGCAGTCTCTGGATAGTCTTTCCTTCAGTCTCTGCTCCACACTTTGTCCTCATATTTCCTTTAGAAAGGAGCCCTTCTGGGTTAAAAATTTGGAGATGAGTGGGTAAGGGCCAGTGTTCTATGGACTCAAATAAGGCCACCTGGCTGAGCATTTCTCACTGTCTCTTTAGTTATTCTTTCTCTTTGATTACCATATGTAGTACAACATTCCTTCCTATATTTCCCTTAATCACAGGCTGATGAAAGTGATGCATATTGTACCATTCCTGATTTTGTTCCAATTGGGCATTTATTTCAATACTAATACCCCATGAGATACATATTCAGGTTTGATGTTTTACTCTCATTCTTTAGTGGAGACTACTTGCTCTTAAGTGGAAAAGGACTGTGCTAGACCTTTACAAAGGAGAATCCATCTTGGAAATATTCTCTTTTCTTGTCCTAGACCCAAACATTTGTTCCCTGCTTGATGACACCTATTTTATATACCAAGACTATTGAATCCCTTTCTGCATTCTTATTAATACAATGAGTGCGCCTGGTCACAAATGGCTAAGAAACTATGAGGTCTACTCTCAGTTAAGAATATCTATATGTAAAGTCCATGAACTTGATCAGTTATGTAAAATTCACTGCAATGTAGAAACTGGCCCAAGAGCTCCATGCCCTGCATTTGTGGGATACTCTGGAGTTATTGGATAAACAATCCCAATTTCTGGGATGTCTGTGGACTCCCAGGTCTCCAAAGACCAATTTCAGGTTTAACATGACTAGATGGACTCACAAGTCTTACACAAACAGCCTCATCTTACTTACAACCAAAGGAGTCTAATAAAACCTCTGTTACACCCACACTTTTGCTCACGTAGGAATAAAACAGATGCTACTATCCTCCCCCTAATCTCAGTGGACTGTTTGCAAACTTTATTCAAGCCACAGCCTTCTGGTAGCTACCATAGTCCAAGGAAACCATGGACCAAGGGTTACTCACAGTTGTGGTCTCTCATTCTAGCAGAATAGACCTACTCAGGGGATTCAAGACAGGTCTAGGCAATTATAATGTGCAACCTCAGAGGAGACACACTCATTGGAAAATGACTTTGTGATAGTTTGATTGAGGTAGCCCCCTATAGCCTCATTTATTTCTATGCTTAGCCCCTCCCCCCATTGCTGAGCTGTCTGGGAAGCATTAGAAAGTATGGCCTTGTTGAACATGCTGTGGCCTTGTTGAAGAAGATGTGTCACTAGAGGGGGGCTTTGAGGTGTCAAAAGTTCATACCAGACCCAGTTTCCTCTCTCTCTCTCTCTCTCTCTCTCTCTCTCTCTCTCTCTCTCTCTCCCTCTCTCTCTGTTTCTCTGCTGCCTGAGGATTAGCTACTTCTCCAGCATTATGTCTGCCTGTGTGCCATCATGCTCCCTGCCATGATGATAATGGACTAAGCCTCTGTAAGAAAGCCCCCAACTAAATTTTCTCTTTTATAAGAGTTGTCTTGGTCATGGTATCTCTTTACAGCAATAGAACTGTAACTAAGACTCCTTATCCAAAAATAAGCTTAAAAAATTAGCTTATTATTCCAAAGGCAAGTAAGAGCTAGAATATCCCCAACTAAAGAAAATTCGGGATTAAAGGAATGGATAGTATCAGCAGTGCATATCTGATAAAGTCTCCATGACGGTCATGGAAGGAACTGTATCTGAGTTCAACAGGCCTGCTGGATACTCTAATTCAAATGTGATCTGAATGATGCACTGGTCCACCTTTCTAAATCTAACAATATTTCCACTGTTTTTGGTAAAAATGGTCCCTCAGAACTATAATGAGACATTTCTTGTCCTGGTTGCATGTGTCTTTGAATAAATGAGATGATAAGACCCTGTCCTCAAACTCACAGTTGGGAGAACTTATTCAGAGCACCTTTGTTATATAGAGGGGTCACTACTAACAATCCTATAAAGAAAAACCCAATGGGATAATATTTCTCTCTCAAACTTCCAATTTTAAAATAATACATACTCTTTCCCTAAGAAAAACTGGATCCAAATTTTACATAGGTATGGTCCCCTGATGTCCAATCCCGCCAAGAATTATTTCTGGTTCAGGAGAAACAGCATGGCTTTGTCAGCAGGGCATGGTTGATGATACTCATGCGCTCAACGAGATTTCTTAATGCGTCCTCTCCTCTATAGGACTCTGGTGCATAGTCCAACCAATTGCACAATTACATTCCACCCTATTAAACAAGTCTATATGAACCATATGTGGAAGAAGTCTCATTAACCCCATCTCTCTGTGTTCCTTTTGAGGTTGTGATAGAAGAGACCCAATGGTCGACTTCCTAATTCAAACTAATAGTTGGAAGACTCTTGAGCAAACGGCCCTCTTTGCAATGTTCACCTTAAGGTAGACAACAGTAGCAAAGAAATCATTAACCTCACTGACAGCTTACCGAAGCAGGCAAAGCAGTGTTGGATGGTGTTCTTACCTGTTGTCTTAACCATGCTTTCTGCATGATTTATACTAATAATCTCACCTTCTTTATGTTACAGGTTCTTTCTCACCTGCATAACACACTGTCATTGGAGATACATTGTCATCAAATGGCTTTACTTCCTTCCAGACCTCTGCCATTGGCTAAGTTCTACTGTGACCTCTTAGACTGACACTCATCAGAGGCACTTTGACTATAGTCTTTCCCTGTTCTACCCATTTTGTTTGCCAGAAAACAATCAAAGCAGCCTTTACCCTCCCGCCACCCCCAGTCTCTGGGAGGGATGATGTGGAAAGATTCAGACACTCGGACAGGTAGACAGATAAGGAGTCCAAATTTAATGAGATAGCAAGCTTCTGGCTGCTTCTCCACCTCAGACAAAGATTTGGTGGACTTCTATGATAGTTTGAATAAGGGTGTTCCCCTCATATGCCCATAGGAAGTGGCACTATTAGGAGGTATGACCTTGTTGGAGTAGGTATGTCCTTGTTGGAAAAGTGTGGCTCAGTCTTCCTTCCTGCTACTCGTCAATCTAGATGTAAAACTCTCAGCTTTTCCAGCGCCATGTCTGCCTGCATACCGCCATGGTTCCCACAAGGAAGACTAAACCTCTGACTAGACCAAAAGAGCAGCAAATGGTTTTGTAAGTGTTAATTTTAAGAGGGAAACGGGGAAGTCTGTGTTAGGATGAGCTAGGACACGTTGGCAAGTTCTGATTGGGATTCATTATTTTAATTAGGCTAGTCAAAATAATGATTTTTGGTTGCTGGACTTTGATGTTTTGATAGTTGGACCTTAGTGATCAGTCTCAGGGATGTGGGAATAGACCCAAATAAGGGAATAGATCTTGTTGGCCAGCTTTAGGGATGTAGTCCAATTAATGGTTTAGCAAGGGAAAGAAAAGTAAAAGGAAACACTTATTGATGCCATGTTTGCCTGGTTCAGGCCTGCTACAGCCCTTCACCTGATCTAGCTAGATTTTCTTTTAAGGTCTCTCTTGGGAACCCATAGTCCCTCTTAAGAAAGAACTGATTTACATTTCGTATAATCTCTTTTTAATACAGCCAAGATATTTACAACAATTAGAAATAACTTTGTCTTTTCGCAAACAGAGCTATTTGGTAGATCTCTTTGCCTGGGAGATGACCTACTTCAATTGGAAGCTCATAATTTCTGTAGTGATGTGCCTTTCCTTTCTTTGTAATTGTTCTTAAGGTTAGCCTGCTAAAATGATAAGGGCACCTGTGGGAAATGAGGCTCAATGCATCCAAATCTTTCTCCAGCCCTACCATAAGTGCAGAATTTAACAAGGCAGAATTTCTACAATCCTCCAAGTTCTTAAAGAAAACTCCAGAGTGCTGTTTAAATGTATTCCAAATCTGACCTGGAAGTCACATCTTATCTTACACAGCTGTATTTTGGCTCAGTCAATAACTTGTGGAGACAAATTTAATATCATAGCACAGAGGCAGCCCCCCAGTTCACAGTGGACACTTTTAGGATCAGCATCTATTTTATTAAAGTCCTCAAGGGGTTTCCTCCATTCTGTCAAGCAAAACCATCCTGTACCTTGCTTCCTAAAGCTAATAATTGAGTTCATTGGTATAAGGCAGAAAAACCATGGCTCATTTCTCAGTAGGGTGATCTGAAATTCTTTAGCAAATCCTAGAGTGTCCTGACATAGGTCAAAAAACAAACAAACAAACAAAACAATGACAATAACAAAAAAACCTGTAAGCAATGAATTCAGCTCTTTTTTTTTTTTTTTTTTTTTTGGTCCAGGGATGGTATCTGGGTTTTGTCTGAAAACAAACCATTCAGTTTTTGCTTTTAACAAAAAGTTTGTTACCCATAGGAATTCTTTAAACCTGGTTAAGAATTGTTAGAGTCTTCTTGGGAAGTGCCAGTGAGAAGGGTAAAGGGTGGGGTGATGAAGGAGGAAAAAGCGGGGGTTCTGATAGAGGAGGCACAGGTGGATCAGGATAAGTAGAACAGGGTAGAGGAATGAGATAGTTGGAACACAGGGAGAAGGAGTGAGATAGGTAGAGCACAGGGAGGAGGAGTGGGATAGATGGAGCACAGGGAGGAGGAGTGGGATAGGTGGAGCACAGGGAGGAGGAGTGAGATAGGTGGAGCACAGGGAGGAGGAGTG
>JADRCD010144531.1:0-46454 GCA_019843815.1 Montemys delectorum
TATATATGTATATATGTATTGGCAGTTAAGAGCACTGAGCGATTGTAAGGACTGTGATATATATATAACATATATATGTATTTCTTCATTTATTCAGAGAGTCTCTCCTTGTACTACCTAGCCTGGTCTAGAACTCATGATGTTACAGATGTGCACTAGTGTGTACCATGCTCTATCATACTTACCTTTGTATCCATCATTCCTTCTGTAACTTCTCCCATTTCCGACAGAATGGCCAGAGAGTCTGGCAGTCCATACTTTGCTCCAGACTTAGGTTTATCACTACAAAACTCACTCTGGAGGAAATATTGAAAACATGAAACATGATTATTTTATACAGTTTTCCACAAACAGCTAGGTATGTACAATCTGTTTTAAGTGGTACTTAACATCTGAGAGACAAAACTGTGCTGTCCTACAAAGCTGAACTTCTTTGTGATAAAGAAGCAGTTTCAACAAATGTTTCAATTAGAGCAACTTGACATACCAGATCCTGCATCTCTTTCTGCAGTCGCAGCAAAGCTTTGCGAGTACCAACAGCGAACACATATGTGTCCATGTCCTCGTCGTTCATTGTTACTTTTATTTGCTTTAAAAGGAAAACAAGAAAAGACAAGACACACTTACTGAGTTCTATGGTGGGTAGGTTTCTAAATGGCCTGAAAAGTTCAGCCTTCTGCTATACATACTCTTCCCCTGAACAGGGTTCATGGATATAACAGAAGACTCCTAATCGGTTGATTAAAATTAACAAAAGATCATTGTCTTGGGTAGGAGAAACAATCCAGCAAGTCTTAGCTGAAGAAGAGAATTTTTGATACCAACATGATCATCAAGGGAGAGGGATGGATTATAAGGTCCTAGGTCCATACCTCCAGGACCTGGGTAATTCCTAGTTGACGGCCAGTAAGAAAATAGATACTTATAAATACAAGAAACTGAATTCTGACAAAAATCTGAATGTGCTTGTAAGGAAGGAAACACAAGCCTAGCTCACACTGTCTTCAGCCTTGTAGATCTAAGCAGAGGAACCAGCTAACCCACACTGGGCCACTTATGAACTCATTAACTGTGAGATAATTCTTTTTTAAAAGTTTGCTAGTTATGGAGATATATGCCTTTAATTCCAGTTTGAGGGCTGGTCTACAAAGTGAGACTGTTTCAAAAAAAAAAACACAGAAAAAGATTTGTTCTTTCTATTCTATGTTAAGTGTTTGCCTGCACACATAATCTGTGCACCATGTGTGTGAAGCACCCCTGGAGGCTAGAAGAGGGCACTGGAGCCCCTGGAACTAGAGTAAAGATGGTTGGTTATGAGCGGGGTGTTAGTTCTGCAATCCAAGCACTCTGGAAGAGCTCCCACTGCTGAGCCATCTCTCCAGCCCCAGGTGGTGCTTTTTTTGTTGTTGTTGTTTTTTTTTTTTGTTTTTTCGAGACAGGGTTTCTCTGTGTAGCCTTGGCTGTCCTGGAACTCACTCTGTAGACCAGGCTGGCCTCAAACTCAGAAACCCGCCTGCCTCTGCCTCCCAAGTGCTGGAATTAAAGGCGTGCACCACCACCTACCGACTCAGGTGGTGCTATTTTAAGCTGTTCAGTTTTGTGGCAAATTATGAAGAAACACAACACTAATATAGGTTCATATTGAGTAGGTAAGTACAAAAGTCAGCAATAAATAAAATCCAAGTGGACAGTGTGACATAATAATTACATCTGGGTTTGTCTCAAGCTCCTGGTACAAAGCTAAAACTGATATGCTACATTATTTATAAGGAACCCCTTTCAATCCACATGAGTTCACACTAATGTCAGGTCTCCACACAGCTACAGGAACTGGGGGCTGATCATACAATAAAGCAAATGCTGAGGGCTGAAACTCTCAGCCCTCCTCAGGGTTCTGAAAAAGAGGAACATGGAGCTTTATGCTATAGAAACCCTTGACCCACATTCAGAAAGCTTCTATATTTGTAAACTTGTGGATTCACTAAAACAACAGGGTGCTCAGAGACGATGAAGAGGCTCCACACACCTGTGTCCCTTCCCACAGCATCTCACTTTGTAGCTCTGGCCAGGCTGAGTTCACTCTGTAGACCAAGCTGGAGCTCGCTATGTAGTCTAGGCTGGCTAATCCACCTGCAGACTCACCAGTGCTGGGATTAAAGGCATGTGCTACCCTGGCACCCTCATTTTTTTTTTTCCCAAACTGGCTATTGTTGAGTTGTGTCCTTAATAAATCAGTAAATATAAGCAAAGGCTTTCCATGAATTCTGTGAATCATTCAAAAAGTTATTAAACCTGGAGGGAGGTGATGGGAACCCTCAATTCATAGGTTACCTGCCAAAAGTGTATATGACATGATGGCCTGGGATTTGAAATTTCCTCACAAGTAGAGACATTGGGGGTGGGGTGGGGGTGGGGCCTGAACGCTTCAACCTGTGGGACCTGAAATTAATTCCAGACAGTGTCAGAAATGAATTGTTGGATCCCAGCTGGTGTCTAGAGAATCCAAGAACTGACCATTGTTGGAAAACACCCTTACATAAGTAAATAATTCTTAATAATCTGTATAGGAACAGGTAATATTATAAACTTAAGAAGTCTGACATGGACCGGGCAGTGGTGGCGCACACCTTTAATCCCAGCACTTGGGAGGCACAGACAGGCAGATTTCTGAGTTCAAGGCCAGCCTGGTCTACAGAGTAAGTTCCAGAACATCCAGGGCTATACAGAGAAACCCTGTCTCGAACAAAAACAAACAAACAAACAAAAAACCAACCAAACAAACAAACAAATAAAAAAGAAGTCTGGCCAAATTCTTAGTATGTGAAAGAAGGAAAATGTGAGGCTGGAGATAGATGGCTCAATGGTTAAGTACACTTGATTCTCTTGCAGAGAACACAGGTTCAGTTCTCAGTACTCACACAGTAGCTCATAACCACCTGTAACTCTAGTTCCACAGGGGGTCCAATACTCTTTTTTGACCTTTTGGACACACATGTGGTACACAGACAGACATGTAGGCATCTCACACATAAAATTCAAAAATCTTTTTCCCAAAGGAGGGTCCCAGGATGCTAATGTAGGGAAAAAACCTGGTAAATGGAAGCTGTATTTAAAAAAGAGAAAAAAAAATCTGTACTTCTGTATTTATAGGAAATTGCAAAAGCAGTCTCTTTAGCATAACCCAGAAGAAAAAAAGCAAATTAGTAACAATCCTATCTGAGTATATCTCTTTGGGAGAGAGGCAAGAGCCATTTTTGACAGGGAACACAATTTGTAGATTCATGTTAACTTAATAAATGGAAGACATATACCCAATAACCTAGACTGTGATCTGAGCTCTTTCAATCAAAATTAATCATGTGAAGTAAAAATATTTGAGAAGAAACCAGAGTAAAACAATCAAAAAACTTAAATCCCTGCAAAAAAGCAATCAGAAGCCTCCGGACAATTGAAATTAGAAAAGCTGATCTGCTTTGGTTAACAAGCATCACATTTGCTGGCATGGATACAGATTGCCAGGAGTTTCAAGCACAATCCAGACAAAAATGGAATAGGTAGGAAATAATTCAGTTTGTACCAAGAAAACCAGCAGGAATACATACCACTTGATCACTCACTGGCCTCATCATCCGGGCCAGGACATTAAGTAAGTCTTGTCTCTTAAGGAACTGAAAAAATGAGAGAAATTAGTCAATACCTGTAGCTTAACTTACAGAAGGGTCTTGGAGGGACTCAATGCTTCATTTGACAACTAGTAGAAATATAACACTCAGACCTTATTTTAAGCCAAACAGGAAGGCGGAAGCATTGAATTTAGATTAACAGTTATATTTTTAAGCCTTCAAGGAGATACACCTTGGAGCAGAGGCTCCCTACTCACCCTCAGCTGGATAAGCATGCCTTCACAGCACACGCGGCCAGAGCACCACAGGTTATAGATGTGCTCATTCTCCTGATTCAACTTTCCTGTGCTTGTGGCTTCTTTGTTTGTCCCATCATCCCCTAGGAGTAAAAGCACTCAATCTGACTCACTGGACTTTTGGATCACTTTAGGATAGCAATGCTTTGCTGTCTCACAGAATCTCCTTGGACAGGGATTAAAGGACCAGCAGTGTATTTACTCCAGTATTATCTTAAAGGTTTTACACCTCAATAGATGTGATGTGTAAATAAATCATCTGCTCCATCGTACATTAATTCATCTAGTCCTGAAGACATACTCAGTGTCATCTCTCAGCCAACCATCTTCATAACACCATTTGTATAGAAGGCCTGCATTTTCTGAATGAGCTCCATTAATGCCAATCACCTCTGACAGGGTAGAGTTCAAAAGCAGTTTCCACACATTTCAAATCACCAAAATTCTTATTTTATTTCAATTATATACCAACTTCACGCAGACTATAGTGAACAACTCCCCGAGATTTCTGTGCAAAGTGACTGAGTTCCACTGTTCCACCATTTTATGCTGCTATCCATTCACGATCCTCTGTAAATTTATGCAGAGAGCAGAGAGAACGGCATCTCCTCTGCTGCCAGGCACAGCAGGCACCAAGGAGGCAGACAGGCCAAGTGTGCTGGGGTGCTGAAGGCTGCTGCATAGGCTAGTAGAGGTGGGGCTTCGGTTTACTTTTGAAACTCTTTATTGTTTCCATAAAAAAACTTATGGGCTTTGTCTGGCATGAAGAAGAGGGAGGGTAATGAGCCAAAGAATGCTCCCCACCACCCTCAACCCAAATTCTCTGATCAAAAAACACCCTAAAAACCATGGAACAGGGAAGAGAGCATCCACTGGTAAATTGGTATAGTTTAATATAGTCTAATAACATAGTTGCAATTTAACCTCTTAGATAAGCTTTAACATCAGCTTCCTTCTTACAGAACACAGAAACCTATATCCAATCAACAGCGTTGCAAACAAAGAACAATTAGGAAACAATATGTGACCAAAAAAAAAAAAACAAACAAAAAAAAAAAACAAAAACACGCCAGCCAAACAAACATTTTGTGAGGCCTAACTTAGTAGGGAGGCAGAGGCCTAGTCAGGGCTCCAGAATCCACCAGCAAGATGGCTCAGCTGGTGAAGGCATTGGCTACCAAATCCTGAATACCAGGGCCCGAATGCGGCAGAAAAGGATCCCCACGGGGTGTTTTCTTGCTTATGCTCTGGCCACTAGCACTCCTGCCCACCTCCAATACATAAAACAATAACAAGTTAATTAAAAACAACTAAAACAACCGAACCGGACAAAACAACACATGTGACGTAGACATCACGGTGTGTGTGAACAGCAGCAGATGGGTGGGACCTTATCACTAAGAAGACTGAAGGTGTTGAGTGACTGTGAAGACGGCTGACCTCACATCCCCACACAGCTGCCCACCCTACAGACTGTGTGTATATCACACCTGTGGCATAAAAACCGAAGGACCCAGAACTTGAAGAAATTGTGAGAATTTCCCATTTCTAAAAATCAAACTGAAATTAGTTTATCAAGCAACCTAAAATGGCAGTTTCTTGTTTCAACAAGAATTTTACAATTTTGTTTTTATATTGACTGTATCAAAAGCTATTTAGCAATTATACTGTTGTCTTATGAAAAATGAGCCTATATATTTAATTTACTCATATATAAGACCCAACAGAATGGGATCCTTGGAGAAAACAAATACACTGTAGTCAGCATTCCATGAAAGCATTTGGCTATTTTTGCTGAGTGAGGGGATAAACTGTTCTTACCAGACTGTTTCCAGGCAGGCTGCCGGACTTGGATTGGCTTAACTTACCCACTAAGGTAAAATTGCTCTCCAAAAGCTCTCTGTGAGAGTTAAACCAGGCCTGAGCAAGTCGGCTATTTTTATTCTTCCCAATGATGTAGTTCATGATATAGGCAAGCAGACCGGTCACCATTAAAATTTCTAGGTAATAACTCTCCCAACTGTTCTGGAGGTGTGCAGGAACCTTAAGAAGGAAAAATTCCCATTTAATGTTGGCTGAGACTGAAAACAGAGTCTAAGGAATGGATGAAAAATGAGAAAGCCCATAGGCAGAAGCCAACACTTTATATAAGAGAGAAGACTCAATGGTGGGGAGCACTGGCTGCTCTTGGATAGGACATAGGTTGGTTCCTAGCACCCAGATGGTAGCTTAGAACCAGTTCTAGGGGACCTGATACTGTCTCTGTCCTCCAAGAGGAATAGGCATGCATATGGTACACCTAATATACATGGAAAAAAAATCCCTACATATAAGATAATAATAAAAAAAAAGTTACACTTTGAAAAATATGCTCATTTTGATCTTCTAGATTAGCTTTTTATTTTTTTTTGTTTGTTTTGTTTTTTGTTTGTTTTTGTTCTTTTCAAGGCAGGTTCTGTAGCCCTAGCTGTCCTAGAACTTGATTTGTATACCAGAGAACTCAGAACCCAAGAGATCTGCCTGCCTCTGCCTCCTGCGTGCTGGGACTAAAGGCATGGCTACCATGCTCAGCTCCAGGTCAGCTTTTAAGAAGATGTATATCTGGGTGTGGTAGCACATGCTTTTATCCCAGCACTTGGGAGGCAGAATCAGGCGGCTCTCTGAGTTCTAAGCTAGCCTGGTCTACAAAGCGAGTTCTAGGACAGTCAGAGCTGCTACACAGAGAAACCCTGTCTCAAACAACAAACAAACAAAAAGACAGAAAATGTAAAGACTATAAAACGTATCCAACTACATACACCCAATCATCTACTTCTGTACTTGAATTAAGTAAAGGTAGGCATGCTAGACAACAGCATGAAGTTGCTTCACAGAGATGGCTGCCCATCACAATTCATGTTAGGCTCTTTATTAGACTGCACTATTACTCCAGCACCCCACCTACTGTATATCACAGATGATAATTATGGTATTAATGGATTACAGCTTAGTTTGTGATTTAGAATCTTATATACTTACATCAACAATTGTTATTGGATCTTTATTTTTGTTAGACGAGGTATCTGGTTTGTCTTCATAACCCTCAAACTCTTCATCATCATACGGCTCACTTTCCGTATCTCCTTCCTACAAAAACAAAACACAATCATGTCTAAAAATGGAGCCAACAGTTGTGTTGCAGTTTGTTGGTTACATCTGTAGAGAAAAACATGACTCGTCAGCAACAAGCACAGAACAGAGAGATATAAAATGCTTTTAGCAAAATTCCAAACTTGGAGATGTAAGATAAGCAAGTTCCAGAAAACTAACATACATGCTAATGACATTTAATAATGCATTTCATACTTGAATCTCGACAAGAGAGCTGGGCATGGTGGCAAGTATATTGAATCCCAGCACTTGAGAGGCTGGTGATCTGTGGTTTTGAGGCCATTCTGGTCTACATAGCCAGTTCCAGGATAGCTACACAGTGAGACCCTGCCTCTAAACAAACAAACAAACAAGACAGAAAGGAAACGTCCTTGTTTTCTCACCTCTTCTCCCAACACATAAAACTGTGGGTGATGAAGACGTTAATTGGCCTGATTGTGTTAATTTAATTCTTCAATGTACATGTATACCAAAGCACATGGTAAAAAGAAAAACAAAACACACAGTGAGACCTTTTCTCAGAAGCAAACAAAATGAGACACTACACGGCATAACTAAATAGCAAACCTGAAATATGACACAAAACCCCAAACACCAAAGAATGAAGACACTTACTTTAAAACCCACCGTTCTAAATTCTCATTCATACATTATCTACTCTCAGCTCGGATCTTATCTACTCCATTAAGTACAGAAAACACAATGCTTTATCAAGGTAAAAGATAGGAACACACCACAAAATATTCACAAGAGTTATAGGTGATGGTGGCACACACCTTTAATCTTAGTGCTCCAGAGGCACAGACAGGCAGACCTCTGTGAGTCTGAGGCCTACAGTCTGGTGTCCCAGCCTGGTCTACAAAGCCAGGTCCAGGACAGCCAAGGCTACAGAGAGAAACCTTGTGTCAAAACAAACAAACAAACAAACAAACACAAGAGAATAAACTAGAGTAGCTAAACAAAAAGTACTAGACAAAAATGAAGATTCCAGACAGCAGCAGTCTCCCTATATTCAGGTTTTTGTTTGAGAAAGTACTAATAAATTTTCCCATCCTTCTGAACTCTCCAATAATCCAACAATAAACAGCCTAGTTGGTGGGGCTGGAGAGACGTCTCGTAATTAAGAGCACTTGCTGCTTTTGCAAAGGGCCTGGATTTGATTCCCGGAAACCACACGGCTGCTCAGTTCCAAAGGACTCACAGGTACTATGTGCACACAGCACACCTACATGCAGGCAAAACACACACACATGAAAATAAATAAATCTTAAGCCCACCTGGGTATCTGCATCTTCGAAATCGCCTTCTTGGCTCTCATCCTGGCCTTCCAACTCCACGGTGGCCTCGTCCTCATCATCTTCAGTGCTGACCACTCGCTGAGGAGATTCCGTTACAGAATCTTCCATGACGTCCTCAAACTCAGCAAAGTCATTATCATCATACTCTACTATATCTTCCTCATCCTCAAAACCATCAAACTTGGCTTCAGAGACACTCCCAAACACCAAGAGGACAACACAGAAAGCATAGAAGGCTTTCATTGCACCTTAAAAATAAGCCGTGAGAAACAGTGTGCTAAGTGAACCACTCTTGCACATACATGATTATCGTCTTCTGTAAACTGTCAGTAATCTGTAAACCACCTAAGAGTTGTAGTACATGCTTGTCATCCCAGTACCTGGGAGGTGGACAGAGAATCAGAAGTCCGAGGCCTGCCTTGGCTATATACTGAGCTCAAGGCCAGACAAACCTACAGGCTGACTCTTACTTAAAAAATAAAACAATCTCACAAATGTCTCCTGCTTTTCTCTTCCTCAATACTCTCGGATTCTGAAAGCCCTATGTAAAGGAAATAATGAGCTGAGGCCAAGAGGTATGGGGTCTATCCAGATCCTGTCAGCAGTTCTTGGTAAAAACAGATACGCTGTTGATTTCTTTAGGTTTGATTTTCTACAATCTTCTTTCTGTATATTATACATTTCATAGCTTTCTCCCCCCATTCTCACAAAATTATTTTTGAGAGACTATTAAAACCTTTCAAGGGGCTGGAGAGATGGGTCAGCAAACAGTTAAGAGTACTGACTGCTCTTCCAGAGGATCCGGGTTCAATTCCCGGCACCAACATGGCAGCTTACGACTGTCTGCAACTCCAGTTCTAGTGAATCCAACACTTTCACACAGATATGCATACAGGCAAAATACCAATGCACATAAAATAAAAATAAATATATTATTTAAAAAAAAAACTCTTTCTAAAAGAACTAAGTATTATAGAGAATAAGCTACAACTATGGCTAGGTAAATAGTTACAAAATAATCCACAAATAAAGACACCCAGGCTGGGATGAGGCTTGCCAGTGTAGTTCTTGTTGTCATTCTTCTGACATACAGAAGGTTGGCTTCACCCTCAGTACTAAAGGAGAAAGCCATTTACCTACAGATCAACTGCAGACATGTTCTCCTGGACACACACTTGCTATGGTCACACAAATACATAAGTACAGAAAGAAGATGCATCAATACAACTAGTAAATTACAAAATAGGCTCAGACTAAGGGTATTGATTTTGCATGAAATCTCAGAAGACAATGTAAAAATATTTTCAACCAACAAAATCATTTATACAGCCAGACCAGGTGGTGGTGGCTGGAACACGCCTTTCATCCCAGCACTTGGGAGGCAAAGGCAGGCGGATTTCTGAGTCCGAGGCCAGCCTGGTCTACAGAGTGAGTTCCAGGACAGAAGAGCTACACAGAGAAACCCTGTCTCGAAAAACAAAACAAAACAAAAAAAATTATTTATACTGTATTTTCAATTCTGTTCCCTCATCTAAACACCAGCCCTATATCTTTACTTATCTAAAAATAAATAAATAAATAAAAATTAAAAAACAACAAAAAAAACCCATCTATTTTTAAGCATTGAAATTCAGCCTAAAAGATAGATACCTGTAAGAGTATTACTACTAATGATTAAACTAGAAGTTGTCTTCTGACCTCTACATGCACAGTGGTATAATATCTCTTCCCTTATATATGCCTGACCCAAATAAATAAATTAATGTAATTTTTAAAATGTTACAAAGGGAGGCTGGTGATGTAACTCAAGTTGTTAAGAGTACCTCAGTTGATACCAGGACCATATAAAATTGGGTGTGGTGGTATATGCTATAATCTCAGCACTTGGGAGACTGAGGCAGAGAGTTCAAAGTTCAAGGCCATCTTCTTCTACATAGTGAGTCAAGGTTTCAGGAGACCCTGTCTCAAAAACTCCAAGGGGCTGGTGGGGTGAGGTGTCCCAGTACTCAGGAGTCAAATGCAGGCACATGTCTCAATTCAAGGCCAGCCAGGACTACATAGTAAGACCCTATACTTAAGGGGAAGGGGGGCGACGGCAGGCCTAGTAGCTCGATTCTGTAATCCCAGCACCAGGGAGCCTCAGTTCCAGTGGCCTGCCCTTACTCGTCCTACACAGTGAGTTTCAAGCCAGCCTGCAAGAGTGAGACACACTGTCTCAAAAGACAAGTAGAAGTAAGGACATATCCTTGTCAATGACATATCCTTGTCAACTTGACAGACTGGTCATTTCAAACTCAATCTATACCAGGAATGTTCACAACACAGAAGTATTTCTAATGTAATTCATACAGTCAGGCTCCCGCAAGCTTATTTAGGTTAAAATTATCCAGGCCATTTGTGTACTGGCTTTCTCTCTGATAAGACTCAGCTGTACTTGTCAACCCATTTCTCAGGAGCATAGCTCTCTGCCAGGTCACCCAGCTTCTGGGTGCCAGGACTTCTGAAGCAGAAAACACCAGAACACAAGCCAGGCACAAGCATTAGCACACCCATCTTGATTATCTTCAGCAAGCTCTCTCAGTAGGAAAGAGTAAACGTAACAAGCATCGCTTGTCCTTTCAGGCCCTTGTGGCATTAGTCAAAACGATGAAATTTCTAGAAAGGATGTAGACATTACTGTCACCTTTCAAAGTGTTGGTTACAAACAAGTTGTAAGTTAGAAACCTTCGGGTAAGGTCGATTCTAGAAGCGGTTGCTTCCGTGAAACTTCTAGTGTCTGGTCCTAGGTCCACCACGGAGAAGCCTCGTGTCTATGCCCCTCCATTCTTCTGGCTACACACCAGATATTTTCCCAGATTCTGTCCTGTTGGTTGGGACCTACTCGAAATTACTAATATGACTCCCAAACCTTCCTAAAGCTCAACCGAAAATGGACCAGAAAAGGATGGACAGAGGTTTAATCTTTTTTTTTTTTTAATTCAGGAGAGATAAGTTGCGGGTATTGATGCATATCACCACTGGCCAGACTTAAAGGGTTGGTAAGGAGGGGAACAGTACCTGGCTCTGTGGCCACGCAACTTAATCACCGGTCGGCCTGGCACGGTCACCCCGACTGGAATGTCATGGCCCGCTACCTACCTGCACCCGAGGCTGCAACCGGGCCCGGGGCTCCTAAGGCCACTACCTCCACCCAGCCTGCCTTTGTCTGGTTTCCGTCTTCAGGTCGCAAAGATATCTGCGGGCCGCGATGTCACCGAACAGCCCAGAACAGGTAGCTCAGTCACTGCACCCTACTCTTCACGTAGCCTCAGCAGTCCGTTACGTAGAATGCGTAAGGCTAGATTGCGCCTGCGCGCGGCGCGGGGGCGTGGCGCGGCCTTAAGGATCTCCGCGCAAGGCGCGATAGGGCTGCTGGGAAAATTACGTAACCCCCGGCGTCCCCTGGGCTAGAAGCGCTCTAGCGGAAGCTGGGTTTCTCCGGTAGACAATGTTCCGTCAGGTTGACGTCACTTTGATCTGATGCTCCGGAAGCTAAAGGTAGCCATAGTCTATGGGACCATGTGGGCAGAGGCATGAAGTGAAATGTTACCCAAGTCGTGGGGTTTTTGTGTTGTTTTGTCTTTTTGACAAGCTAAGGGAGGGTCGACATTCTTATGTAAATGAGGTTTCCAGTTACCGTAAGGCTTTTGGGTGGTTCCCTGTCACCGCCGCTCTCTTCATTCCAGATCGACTCACTACGCGAGCCGTACACCAGCCTCACCCGGAACCAGGTTCCCGTCCGGGGTGTGTGACGTGTTTATGTTGTGTTCTGGAATCGGAAGGGCGGGCTGAATTGGCTCATTTCGGGAGCCGTAGCCCCAGCCACACCCTTCGGCTCGCGCCCTGCTTAGCGCGCATGTCAGATGCTCCCCCCACCCCACCCCCTGTCGGCAACGGGCCGTGAGGCGGCGGCGAAGGGGGCGGAGGAAGAGCGCGGCTGGACGCGGTCCCGCACCGCGCGTACGCTGGGCCGCGGGGGTTCTTTTGCGCCGACCGTGGTAGCAACTGCGTCTGCAGCCGCAGCGGCAGGTTTGTGTAAAGGGCTCTCCCGACGCAGCGCTGCTGGCTCCGGGGGCACGGGAGGTAACTGGGGCCTGGCGAGGGCGGAGGAACCTCGGCCTCACTTAACAAAGAATCGGCGGAGCCTCGGGACCCGGGCGGCTGCGGGGGTCCGGGGAGGGATGGGTACGCGGTCTGGAGCCCCGAGGGTGGCTCTCTGGAGCTACGTTGCCTTCCCATGGCTCTGCACGTCGCAGGGCTGAAGTAGGCCCACTTGGCGGCTTTCCGGAGGCGGTGCTTGATGGGCTACAGGAAGGGATTTTCAGGGTGCTGAGCTCCGAAGCTGTGAGAGCCGGTGGAGGTGTGTTGATCCCTGTTGGGGATTGCGGGCTCACAAATGGAGGGGGGAGGGTCTCGGTAGCGGAAGTTGACACATTAGAAGGCTGTAGTAGTCATTGATATTTGTGAAACCTTGAGTAGATCATGATTAACATCATCAGCATACTTACAAACTTTTTGCGGCCTACTTGAGCCTACCTGGTGTAAATAAATAATATATCTAGAGAGAGACTTATAAACGCGTACCAGAAACGTAAGGAAAAATTATACTAGTCGAGTTTGGAAGCATATATAAGCTTTTCTGTAATCTTAGCTTTTCCCTTTTCACCCCTACTCCTTTAGGCTGTCGTTTTGTGACATTCCTACGTATTGTTGTCATTATAATTATTATTTTTTGCAAGTGTTATTTCTGTATTGTCTCCTACACACACCTGAACAACAGGGGTTATGTCTTAATCCTGTTCTGGCAGGTGAGAAGTAAACAGTAAGTCTGATAATGTTATTTCCTTTGCCTAGAAGGAGAATTGCGGTGTTGGCTCTGCGCCTGTTCTCTCTTGCATTGCCTAAGTGTTAAGTCTATGACCACTGCACTCATGAAACTCTCATTAAATATGTTTTTTGTTTGTTTGTTTGTTTTTTTGTTTTTCCAAGACAGGCTTTCTCTGTGTAGCCCCCTGGCTGTCCTGGAACTCACTCTGTAGACCAGGCTGGCATCGGACTCAGAAATCCGACTGCCTCTGCCTCCCAAGTGCTGGGATTAAAGACATGCACCATTACTGCCCGATATGTATTTTTTTCTTTTTTTAAGGTTTATTTTATTTTTTTATGTGTATGAGTACACTGTAGCCGTACAGATGGCCGGGAGCTATCGTGTGTGGCAGCTGGGAATTGAACTCAGGACCTCTCCGGCCTCGCTCAGTCGTAATTCTTTGTAGCTGTCTTCAGACTCACCAGAAGAGGGCATCAGATCTCATTACGGATGTTGTGAGCCACCATATGGTTGCTGGGATTTGAACTCAGGACCTTCAGAAGAGCAGTCGGTGCTCTTACCCACTAAGCCATCTCGCCAGCCCCACGTATTTCTTTATGTATGTTTATCATGCCCTCCTCTAGAGTTTAGAAGCTAGCCTGTGGGAGTTGGTTTCCTCCTTCCACCATGTAGGTCCTCAGGATGGAACTCTGGTCAGGCAATTAACCTGTGGAACCATTTTACCTGTCCCTTCATGGAACTTTCTAATGAGGAAGGAGAGACAGATGTGTATTGTGCTGTATGTTAAAGAGTAGTCTCTACCAGCACGGGAGGCTGGGAGAAGCGCGATAGGGCTGCTGGGAAAATGGAGTGGTCAGGGAAAGCCCTTTCAGGGATGCTAACGGATGTTCAAGCAAGCTAGAAGATGGGAACAGCAATCATGAAGGCCTTAAAGGGGACAAAGCTGGACCTATTAGAGGAGCAGTGTGTTTGTAGCATTTAGCAAATGAGGGAATTATAGATGAGACCATAAAGGAAGAAAGGAAAACAAAATACCAGGACCTTGTAGATTGTTTTGAAGATTTCGTCTTCACTCTGCATGGAGTGGGGCTGTCTGAGCAAAGTGATAATCTGACTTACATTGTAATACAGTTCTATTTACTGTAATGTAGATTATGATAATATAATGTGATTTCTGAAAATACATTTGACTTTGTGGTCTATCAATTTCATAGTTCCAAGTTGTCCTTGGCTTCATTAAAACTGATAAAAAAGGAATGCTTCTCAGACGACTCTCCCCCTCCCCCACATTTTATTTCATTTTTTCAACTATTATTTTTTTAAGAGATTTATTTATTTTTACATATGAGTACACCACTATTGCTCTCTTCAGAAGAGGGCACCAGACCCCATTACAGATGGTTGTGAGCCACTACGTGGTTGCTGGGAATTGAATTCAGGACCCATCATTCACATTTTATTAGGTTTGGAATGTGATGCAATTCTTAGGTTTTTGACAGCTTTGCATTACATTAAAGAAAGTGACAAAATTACAATTTGAATAGAACTATTTTTTTATTCTGTTGCAGTTTCCTATTAAGCCATTAAAGAACTACCTAGCTTAGTTCTTACTAAGCAGATTATTAAGTAGAATAGTTATTAACCAGCTGTCATTGTAGCTCTCTTAAAAAACTTACCCCACTCCTCGACTCAGTGATCTTGATATTGTAAGTGGTGAGTGACACTTGAATGTGAATCCATGTTAAGAGATCAATATTATCAATTTACCAATGGAAAGACTGCTTTCTGGAGAAATGGTGACTATGCCTATAGTGTGGGTTGTACTGTGTTAACCATGCTTCATTCAATGTATTTGAGTTTTATTTATTGAATTTGGTAGAGTCTCACTCTTTAGGTCATGTTAATCTAGAGCTCACTTTGTAGCCCAGGTTAGTCTTTAGCACACAGGATCCTCTCTGTCAGTCTGGAGTGCTGAAACATGGGTCACCACACATTTTTTCCCCATTAACTTGGAGTAAAAACCCAAATCGTAAGGTGTGTGATAGTCTCACCATTTTGCAAATGGAAAATCTGCTATAACATCTTTTAAGATTCATGCTATTAGTGGCAGAATTAGTTTGAATATAGCTAGCTGGTGTTATTTTTCAATCCTGTTAAGATTTCTTACTAAGCCATCATATTTTGGTACCTGGACACCAAACAGTACTTCATAGCATCTTCAGTTATCCTCATCCAAGGGTAGCTCCTCTTTAGAACTCTTGGATGTAAAGCATGAATAATGAATGTCTGCTCTTGAAGACTCAATCATGAAATGTATAGTGTTTAGGAAATAACATAGTGTCAGGTGTTTAAAGACCAGAGAAGGATTTTCAAATAAATATCACTTTCTAGACAAATCGTATTTGTGTTGATGCTCTAGAATTGTTACTCAAGTGAGCTGTACAGTTAAGAAGGACCTTAATAGGTCAATAAGTCAATAACAGAGATTCAGTGTAGGATAACCCAAGAAGAGGTAAGAACTCAACCAGACTGCTTGATTTTCTTCAGAAACTTGGGCAATATAGGTGATTAAAGTCATTTACTGCCACAATGCAACACCTGATTCCAGTACGACGAACTGGAGAGGGGCTGAATTGAAGAGAGTGTTAGAAGCATAAATCGGTATCTTGAAGATGTTTTTGCTGAGTAGGTGTGCTTCAGGAGATCTGTGCTTTGTTGTGACTTTCCTTGGTTACACAGTACTAACAGACACAGTGCTGTTCAGCCAAAAGAAGGAGAAATTCATTTTGTTTTCAGTTTTGTCTCATTCTTACTTCATTTTATACTTTTCCTACATAAAAGCCACATTTTTAAAATTATGGACTGTTAGCTAGTTGTAGATCTGTATCACATGACTTTCCCAGTACAACAGACATCGTTGAGGCAGAGTTGTAGAACTCTTGCCCTGCTGAGTAGTGTATTTACCTCAGTGAGTCCTCTGACTTCTGTCTGCCGTATCTCACCTCTTCATCCTGCTTACTTTCATTTCATAGTATTTTTACTATCTAAAATAGAATGTCATTCCTTCTCTCCTCCCCATCTCTCCATTTCTGACCATATTGAATTCCCTGAGGACTTTCTGATTCCATGTTCATATCCTCTGAGCCTTAAAAAATTGCCTGGCACAAAACAAGCACACCATATATTTTGCTGTAATGATCACTCTGGTAGTGAAGTGGGGGCTTGATAACTGTCGGTCTTGTTAGAGAGTTGCAATACTGGAGGGAGAGATGGAAAGGGGCATCTACTTCATAGAGTTGGGGAGCACACATCAGAAAGTGGTAAACAATGGAGCTTACCAAGACCTAGCTTGAATTGATTCTGCTATATGGAGTTTGGGTTTTTGTTTACAAAATTAGGTATTTTAGTTTTTAAAGGGATTTTTTTTTTCCAGTACTTGGGATAGAATCTGGAGCTTCACCTGTGCTAGTCAAGTGCCTTACCACTGAACTGTATAGCTTGCCTGGAATTTTCTTTTTAAACCCAAGTAATATTCTGCTTAAGGTATATATATGTGTATAACGTTTTGTTTAGCCGTTCATCTTTATGCTACCTTTTGCCTATTGCTGTTAATGTTGCTGTGAGCTTGAATGAACTTTGCTTTCATTTGGGGGAGTTGTATATTTATACATGGAAGCCAATCCTCTGTTCTTTAAATTAACACTAACAACAACCAAAAGAAAACAAACCCAAAACATTTATTGATAGAATTCCAACTAGAATAAGTGATGGATTCCCCCACTCTCAATTTTGTCATGATTTTTGTTTGTTTTGGTGGTGGATAAATGCACACATTTAATATGAAGCTTTACAGCTTACATTTTAAATGCCAACCACAGCTGTATATAAGTTGACTAAGTTATATTTGGGCCTTTTTAGTTTGAGTGTGGTGTTTTTATTTCCAAGGCTTTTTTTTTTTATAATAAAGTTGAAAAAAAAAAAAACCTATATGTATTTATTTGTGTTCAGAACACAACTTGGAGGACTTGGCTCTCTCTCCACCAGGTAGATTCCAAAAATTGAACTCAGACAAGGCGAGTATTCTTACCCAGTGATCTATCTTGTTGACCTTGCTTGATCTTTTTGAAGAAAAATGCTGGTTGCCATAGTTACTGAACCATTTTTACATTCTACCAGCAGTTCGCAGAGGTCCCAGTTTCCCCACGTCTCTGCCAGGACTTTTTCTACCAGAGTTATATCCTCATTCCTTAGACTTAGCTGATTCCTCTTTTGTTGGCAGCATAATAAAGTCTTGGATATATATGCCTTCTCCCTCAGGCCTGATCAGGCTGTTGAGCTTGGCCAGGGTGTGGTGGAGTTGCGTTTCAGCCCTGATGAGTTAGTGAATACAACAGATTGTCTCTATCTTCCTCATGGCAACTGTGCAGGGGGTATTGATGGCACAGTGATCAAGTGGGTTTCTCTTGAGAGCACTTTTCTAAGGATACATGTGTTGCTTTTGGGTTAGTACAATCTTGGGAGCACTCAGAAGATGGGTGATAGTGGATCTCTATTTTTGTGGCTTTGAACATCTATCAGTACTGAGTACTGCTTTGGCCTTCAAAGCATTTGTTTTGGTAAGAGCCAGGGATTTCTTGCTTTTGAGGATATCTTGATAGAAAGCTATTTTCTAGGGTATTTGTTTGAGGCATTATGAGATAGTCTACTGGTTTTTAATAGTGGTTTTAATTGTGGTTTTAATTTACATTGCCTTCATTGTTTGTAATGTAAGGATTTTTGAGACAGTCCTATACTGTGTAGACCAAGCTGGTCTTGTATTTGAGATCCTTCTACTTTAGCATCTTGAGTACCAACATTGCATGTGTGCATCACCATACCTGGCTTTGATGCAAGGTGTCTTTTGATGTAATCCACTGACCAGTTATATATTGTCTTCAGAGAAATTTATTCAAGTCTTTTGCCTATTCGTGTGTGTGTGTGTGTGTGTGTGTGTGTGTGTATTTAATGTGTATAAGTGTTTTTGCCTGCGTGTGTGTATGTGTACCATGTACATAACCTGTTTCTAGTGGAGCTGAAAGAGGACATTGTATCCTCTGGGACTAGTGTGACAGTTTTGAGCCACCATGTGGTGCTGGAAACCAAACCTGGGTCCTCTGGAAGAGCACCAGTGCTTTTAACCTCTGAGCCATCTCTCTATCTCTAGCCTTCTCCTCCTCCTCCTTTGTTTTTTGTTTTTTGAAGACAGGTTCTCTGTAACAGCCCTAGCTGTCCTGGAACTTGATTTGTAGAGCAGGCTGACTTCTAACTCAGAGATCCTGCCTGCCTCTGCCTCCCAAATACTGGGATTAAAAGTGTGTGCCACCACGCTTGCCCCCCCCCCCCCTTTCCTATTTTTAAAACTGGATTTGTGTTTAGTGAAATTTACCTGAGTAAATGCTTAAGAATAAATAATTAAGGCAGGGGTGATTGCACATGCCTTTAATTGTAGTACTCAAGAGGCAAGTGGCTCTCTGACTTTTAGACCAACCAAGACTACCAAAAAAAAAAAGATAAAAGAAAAAAACGGGAGGAGTGAGGTGGGGTGGAGAACAAGCAAAGATGAAGGGCCAGTGAGCAGCATGATAAACTGAGGTTTTGGGGGGGGGGTTGTTTGTATTTTTGGTTTTTTGGTTTTTCGAGACCTGGTTTCTCTGTGTAGCCCTGGCTGTCCTGGAACTCACTCTGTAGACCAGGCTGGCAGAAATCTGCCTGCCTCTGCCTCCCAAGTGCTGGGATTAAAGGCATGTGCCACCACTGCCTGGCTTGGCTCCATAAACCTGAGTTTTGATCTGCAGTCCCCACAAGGTGATAAGAGCCTGCGGACAGTCCTCTCATCTCCACACTTGAACTGTAGCACATGTTTATGTTCACACACACTAATAGTAAAGATAAAGGTTAGGAGATTGTCTTGAGGTGTCTATCCTATATTAGAGGTCCCAGAGTAGTTACTATCTTAGGATCATTGTTGTCAACTCTCTCCAATAAAAGTTATTTTACACAACCTCATAAAAGTACTTCTTTTGTTTGGGATCTCTTTTTTTTGGTTTGGTTTTAAGGCATTTATTGTCATGGAGTAGAGGCAGAGAAAGGCAGAGAGAGTAGAGAAGTAGAGGCTGGCCGTGACCACGTGGGGTGGGGAGGATGGGGAGAGAGGGGGAGCAAGGGGGCAAGAGGCGGGGGAGAGAAGCAGGAGTAAGAGAGCTTGTTTGGGATCTCAATAAATGAATAAGGGAGAAAAGTCATTTGATTAAAGTTGTAATTGTATCTGAAGGCCATGTTACAGGCCTTCATGTGGTACTGGGGCCTCCACACATGGGGCAAGTAAGTACGGTACCACTAAGCATTACCATCAAAAAAATTAAGTTTGTGGGTAGACATTGAAAATGAAATGAAGGTTAATGAGGCTTTTACAAAGTCACATTAATATGTGTGCATCTTGTTCCTAACACCAGCCATTGGCATCATGAACTGGAATAAAGGCGGCCCTGGAACCAAGCGGGGATTTGGATTTGGAGGTTTTGCCATCAGTGCTGGGAAGAAGGAGGAAGCCAAACTGCCACAGCAGTCCCACAGTGCCTTTGGGGCAGCCAGTTCTTCTTCTGGATTTGGAAAGTCTGCTCCACCACAGCTTCCTTCTTTCTACAAAATTGGATCTAAACGGGCCAACTTTGATGAAGAAAATGCGTAAGTGGTAATTCTTGATGATTGAAACAGTGTGAGCTATTAATGATTTCCAGGATTGAAGTCCTTGCCCCCCAAGCCTGAATTTGCTTAGTTTGGGGTGTATAGTATTCATGTGCTTGCTTAAATTGTTACTCAGGAATGGTGTTTTCTTACTGATTTTTGTTCTGAACAAGATGGACACAATGCTTTTGGTATTTGAGGTAACTGAAGCCTAAAACCTACTGAAGAGTTTTATATTTAATTCATGAGGAATTTGATGGACTTTTTTTTTTTTTTTGAAGTAGGATCTGGATATGTAGCCCTACCTGGCTATGATCATGATCCTTCTACCTCCATCTCCTGAGTTTGAGAGTCACAGACATGTGCCCACAAGCCCAGCTGGGAGTTCTTATTAGTGTAATATACCACGGTGAGAGCTTGTGTTACTGAGCTTTCCGTCTCTTTGCTGCTCTTTGTTTTAATTTTCAGATATTTTGAAGATGAAGAAGAAGACTCCAGCAATGTAGATTTACCTTACATTCCTGCTGAAAACTCACCTACTCGCCAGCAGTTCCATTCCAAGCCAGCAGACTCTGACAGTGATGATGACCCCTTAGAGGCATTCATGGCTGAAGTGGAGGCAAGTGTTAGCTCTTGTTTCCTTAAAATATTGAGCATATTGAAAGAGCTCTCTTTTTTTATCCTTTTTGTTTTGGCTTTGTTTGATTTTTGTTTGTGTTTTTAAAATTTTGCTATTTCCATTTGCCCTCCAAGTATTTTCAGAGGTAATCAGTAAGTGGCAGGAATAGTAAATTGCAATGTTTAAACCTAGTTACTCAAAATATTGTATGGTATATTCTTTGGTTTTTTGAGACAGGATTTCTTCTATGTACCCCTGGCTGTCCTGTCTCTGTAGAACAGGCTGGCCTCGAACTCAGAAATCCACCTGCCTCTGCCTCCCAAGTGCGGGGATTAAAGGCGTGCGCCACCACTGCCCTGCTGTATAGTATATTCTTAAGTGGAATACTGTCGTATGCACGCTAGCATTTATTAAATCCTAGTTCATAAGGAAGCTAAACCTAAAGAACTTCATACATAGAATTGGAAGGGTCCATCACTTAAAGTTTCCAGATCTTCCTCTGTGGTGCTACCAACTAGGCAGTAAACTCAACTTGGGGCCCGTTTTAGGAATATTTCATTACTAAATCATAACTTCTGTGTATTCTGTAACCAACTTTTTTTGTTTTGGTTTTTTGGGTTTTTTTTTTTCTTCTTTGTTTTTCGAGACAGGGTTTCTCTGTGTAGCCCTGGCTGCCCTGGAACTTACTCTGTAGACCAGGCTGGCCTCGAACTCAGAAAGCCACCTGCCTCAGCCTCCCAAGTGCTGAGATTAAAGGCGTGTGCCACCACCGCCCGGCTCTGTGTTCAATTTTTATCAGCCACGGAACTAAATAAGACTGTTGAGACCTGCTCTCCCACAGCAGCCTACGTAGCCTCTTCCAGCACTGTGATGGCTTACCTCATAAGACCTGAGCCTGGTGCATGTATATAGTTTTCTTGTTTTGGCAGCATCCATGTATTGGTAGCTTGATAGCTGTTAGATGTTTTAATTTCTCACTTTTGATTTAAACAACCTATATTTCTCTAAAGAGAATAAACTTTGCTGGGCAGTGGTGGCGCACGTCTTTAATCCCAGCATTTGGGAGGCAGAGGCAGGTGGATTTCTGAGTTCGAGGCCAGCCTGTTCAACTCTAGTCCCCATATTCTATGTCTCTGAGTTCTTCTAGCTTATAGGCTTTTTTTGTTTGTTTTGAGACAGGGAGTCTACTTAGTCCTGACCATCCTGGAACTCACTAGGTAGACCAGGATGGCCTTGTGATTTCCAGCCTCTGCCTCCTGAATCCTGGGGTGAATTCTCCACATGCCTGGCCTTAACATGTCTTTTCAAATTAACAGACCATTGAAGACACTTACCAAAACTTAGTAAAATTATTCAAGGCATACACGTATCTTGCAACGTAGTAGGTATTGGAATAATTAAGTAATTCACTTTAAAAATGAAAGATATATAGTGTTTGAGATAGCTTATACACAATGTTTTTTTTCATGCTCTTAAGAGAGGGACATTTTCTACTTAATGTTTATTTATTTGTATATTACATGTATGCCTGTGCATCAGAAGAGGGTAAGATCCCATTTCAGATGGTTGTAAGCTTACATGGTTGTTGGGAATTGAACTTAGGACCTCTAGAAAAGCAGAGCAGCCAGTGTTCTTAAGCACAGAGCCGTCTCTCCAGCCCCACCCACTATTTCACAATAATCCTAATGATAAATTATGAGAAAAATCAGCTCTTGGCTTTATTATTGGTTTTTTTTTAGGTTTAAATTTAAAGTTTTGTAAGTTTATATGGCTCCTTTTGAATGAGTTATCTGAGAATGGTTAAATTCTTTTGCTTGACATTTAAATAGTTGAAGCTTTTGAGTACACTAATATGCTCCCTGAATATCTTTGGTGTAATGTTAAGAGATTTATTTAGCTAAATACAGAGAGATCAGTTGTCAGATCTTTGAAGAGTATCAGAGTCTAAGATGAAGTCCTGATGTCAAATGCCAACTTCTACAATGTATGAACTTTTCTAAGACTTGAATTTGGTGAAGGTTTATTTTTAGAAATTGCTCTAATGAAAGATTTATATAGGCTTAAAGGAATAGTTCAGCCTAGAGAAATGGCTCAGTGGGTAAGAGCACATTACTGGTTTTCCAGGGGCCCTGGGTTCAACTTTTATCATCCATGTGGCTATGATTCCAGTTTTAAGAAATCTGATGTTCTTTTCTACCTTCAGTGTGTACTAGGCACACACATAACGTGTACACTTGCATATAAGAAGTGAATTTTTTTTAATGAGGGTGTGGTGGTTCATGTCTCTAATCCCAGCATTTGCGAGGCTTAGGCAGGCAGATCTCTGAGTTAATAGCCAACCTGGTCTACAGAGTCAGTCCAAGATAGGCCCCAGCTGTAGAGAGAAACTTTGAAACTCAAAAAAGAAACAATTAAAAAAATCCAAAAATATGCCCTGCAAATGTAGTGATTTGCTTTCTATGTAACAATATTGTTGGTATTGTGTTCAGCTTATAGCCCTAGACTTGTTTCTAGAAGCCCAGTTGAAAAGTGGTTGTATGTAATGTTTCTTTTAAAAATAACTCCTCTTTGATGAAAACATTTCATTTATAGAACAACTGATCATGCCATTGTATATGTAGTGACTTTTATTTTTTGGTTTTTTTGAAAGAATACAAGGGCCAGAGAGACAGTTCTGAGAGCACTGTGTCCTCTTCTAGAGTACCACCTGGGTCTGAGTCTCTATTTGGCAGTTCGTGCTCTTGACTATAACTCCAGTCCCAGGGGATCCAGTGCTTCCTTTACCCTCTGTAAACACCCAACACACATGGCATACAGTACACATGCAGGCAAAACATGCATACACATAAGAGTTAAATTAAAATACAGAGATAGAAAAATTCACATTTTCTTTATGCTGAAGGATTTTGGAAAAAAGTAATCCTAACATTAATTTCCAAATGTATAAAACAAAGGATCAGTTTAGAGCCGTGATCTGCTATTGTCTTTTTCTAATGTATAAGAACTGTGTATGGAGAGCGTAACAATGATACACTTTTATTCTTTTCCTAAAGGTTTTAATTTACTGGTTTTTTTATAGCACAGTTTCAACTTTATTAGTATTTATGATTAGGTAACTTTTATTATGGGGGTTTTTTATTTTGTTTTTGACAGACAGAGTCTGTGTAGCCCTGGCTGTCCTAGAACTTACTATGTAGACCAGGCTGGCCTCTAACTCAAGAGATCTGCCTACCTTTGCCTCCTAAGTGCTGAGATTGAGGGTGTGTGCCACTGTGCCAGGCTTTAGGGCTGTTCTTGTTGAAGAATGTTTAGGAGCATCTCTAGCCCCTGCCAGCCTGTATCACTGTTTTACTTACCCCACCTCACCTTAATTTGTAAAAGCAAAAATGCCAGATGTTGGGAGGCAGGATCAAAGGAAAGGTGGAGGGAAATTACTTTTAAGTTCAGAGCCATCCTTCCAAAATCAGAGTCAGAAGTCAGTGTATCTATTTTTCCCTTTGGCTTTTGTCTGTTTGTTCTTTCAGTTTGGGGTGGGTGAGTGTGTAGCTTTTTGTTTGTTTGTTTTTTGTTTTTTGCATGGTAGTGCAGGATTTTGGTTTTGTTGTTTCAGCTACATCTACTTCAAACTATACTTAAACAAAGGCTGATTTGCTTGAATTTCAGGACATCTGTAACAAGTTATTTCCTTTTCTAAAACAAATCACCAAAGATTTATTGGTGGTGAATTAAGCATTTAGAAGTGTATATGCACTTACATGTATGTGTGACATATGTATTATAATTAAAAAAACTGTGAAATGTGTAGCAAAAGACAATTAGATATTTGTCTTTGAAAAACATCCTGAAAGAAGCGTTGCCATGAAAATGCAAATGTCAGAACTTATATATAAGGAAGGCTGGGATGAATACGTTTCAATATGTAAATTGTTTGTAATGAATTTCTCTTGTAGCATTTTAAATTGGTGTCACTCCATGTAGTCTTTTGTTTCATTAGGATCAGGCTGCTAGAGACATGAAGAGACTTGAAGAAAAGGACAAGGAAAGAAAAAACGTCAAGTAAGTTGTTTTTTCCACTCTCACAAAGGTTACATAGAAATTGTTGAAGAATCGCAAAGGCTATTCTTAAGAATTTATAAAGGAAAGAATATTAAAGTACACAAAGATCTTTACTTGAGCTGTCTCTGTCTCTTGAGTATTTCTTTAGGTGTGAAGATGTCAAAGTCTTTGCATTTGTAATAACTAAAGGGATTCTGTTTGGTAGAACAAGTATTTGGTTATAAATAGTTGTTCAGGAAATGGGAAGTGAATTATATATAGTGAGGGTAAAGGAAGTATAGTTACTAAAGCTTAGGTTCATTGTCTTAAATTTCTTCTCATAATAATAGACTAATGCTTGTGTGATCAGTAATTAAAAGTTATGATAGTTATATAATAAAACTATAAAAATTACGAATGAGTAAAACCTAATTTCATCTAAGGAGTGATGTTACTATGTAGCAACCAAATGCTGAACTTAAATGCTATATTTTCTGGGAAAGAAATCTTCATCTGCTCAATACACTCCTAAAACCTTTGGCCATGTGTTTGGACATTTTTTTCTCTCTGTATGGCAGTCAGGCCCCTCCCAAGCTTTCTATGCCAGATGGGAGAGTCAGCCATCTTTTGATGCTTGCTCTGTGTTGCATCCTTCTAGTTGCCTTGGGAATAGCAAATGCTGTAAGCTGGGTACAAAGTGATTAGAAAGAGATGACTGTGGGAAGTAGGCAATAGTCATTTAAGCAGTAGATTCCTGAGGGATACAGCAAGTGGCAGTGGTTCCATTCTCTATGTGAAATACTAGTTTCAGTTCCAAACTCATGACACAATTAATGTAGTTTCCCTTTCTCTCTCCATCCCCAAGGTAACTGATTTTGGCTGAAAGCAATTTATTTTAGAGCTAGAAGCTACAGGAACAATAAAGTTGTGATAGTCTTTCAACTGTATACCAAACCCAGGAGGGTTTTGTTTTCTTTTCAAATTGTAATATACAACTATGCTTCATTTGTTCCCTCCATGCCTATCTTCACCAAGAACAGTTTTACTTCTTTTTTTTTTTTTTTTTTGTCTTGTCTGTCTGTCTGTCTGAGACACGGCTTCTCTGTGTAGCTCTTAGCTGTTGTGGAACTCTGTAGACCAAGTCTCTACCTATATTTGCCTCTGGAGTGCTGTTTAATTCCTCTCAGGAGTTAAAGGAATGGGCCATCACCACTCAGCTAGGTTTTACCTCTCATATCAGTTGGTAATTGATGTTTCTAAGGGTACCATATCATCTCATTGCAAAATAAGGGAAACTTTAGCTCATAGAGTTAAGCCACACGTATGTTAAGGGTGGATTGTGTACAGTATACTTATTGTTGCTTTGTTAGTGTTAGTGTTGAGAGTTCCTATGCTGTATGGAATTCCAACACTAAGCTGCTGTAAGTGTGGAGCTGGGTATGTGGAACATTTGCAGGGAAGTTTGTTTCTCCGCTTGTTTTTCCAGGGGTATTCGAGATGACATTGAAGAGGAAGATGACCAAGTGAGTTTCTATGCAGTATTTCTATCTTTTATTTTTACTCCACAAAATCTATACTGGGGACAGGTCAGAGCTTGCCTGCACCAAATGACTTGCTCCTTTTCTACCTGTGTGACCAATTAATACTATCTCCATATGCCCTTCCCCCATGTTGCATGTGGGATTTTTGATCAACTCACATTTAAAAAAAAAAAAAAAAACTTAAGTTTTTTTTTTAATCCAGAATTTAAGTTTACTGTGATAAACCAGTAATAAGAGTTGTGTGGGGCCTCTTGCTGTTTTTTGCCTCTTTCTAGTAATAGTTTGTTGTTCTTACATTTTAGATGAAACATTATTAACTGTCCATTAGCACTTCCTTTTTCCATTGTCTTAGTTGTGGGATGGTGAGGACCATAGACTTTCCAGGTTTGTGATCTTTCTAATCAGTGATAACTTCCAAACTTGGATTGGCATAGAGCCAAAGCATGTCTTCTTCAGCTCTGGACAGGGTAGTAAGACGTCCCCACAAACAGGAAGACTTCTATGAAATAAGTCAGATCGTTGTGTAATACTGTCTTGCTTATTGACTTTGAGTATTGCTATTGTAAAAGAAATCATTGCTATGTTAGCGAAAGTCTTTCCTTATTTGATAGGTATTTGTTTAAACTATGTAATCACGGTTCACTGCGTGTGCACTACGTGTGCACTGATTGCAAATGTATAAATATTTTTAACTGTACTTAGATTTGATTGTGCTTTTGTGCTTTCCTGCAGGAAGCTTATTTTCGATACATGGCGGAGAACCCAACTGCTGGGGTGGTTCAGGAGGAAGAGGAGGACAATCTGGAGTATGACAGTGATGGAAATCCAATTGCACCTTCCAAAAAAATTATCGATCCCCTTCCTCCCATTGATCATTCGGAGGTATTACATTTTTTGCTTTGTTTCTAACTGATACAGTTTCATAGTTTGGAATCTTTATTTCTGCTAAGTGGTTGGATCAGAAATTCCATGAGGCATTCATAATATATAAATTAGCTCAGTGTAGTCTCAACACTTTATGAGACAGAGGCAGGAGGATAACAGAGAGTTTGAGATCAGCCTAGACTGCATTATGATTTGCAACTTAGCTTTGTTTACTAAATGAGACTATTTCAAAACCAAAAAGGCTTGCTGTAAACAGTTGTGTACTATAAAAAGAAAATTTGGGGATGGAGTTTTAACTCAATTGGTAGAGTAACTTACCTACCATTCACAAGGCCTGTTTAATCCCCAGCATGTCATAAAACCATATGTGGTACATGCCTTTAATCCCAGCACTATCGTGGCCAACATGGGCTACATATTAAGATAACTTCTCAAAAAAAACAGTCAAAACAAATCAGCCAAAATAGGCTTGGTCATTAATTTTAATGTTATATGAGCAATTTTAGAGCTTTAAAGATTTTAATTTTGGTACTGCAGAAGTTATTCAGCAGCCAAGAGCACCTGCTGCTCTTCAAAGGACCTGAGTGTAGGTCATAGCACCCACACCCCATACCAGGCACCTCCTTTATTAGCCCAGTTCTAGCAAGTGTGATGTCCTGTTGTAGCTTGCCCAGCCTCTGCACATATGGGACATTCACTCTCACAGACACCTACATATAATAAAAATAATTATTTTAAGAGTTTTATATTTTTTAATGATGTGTGTATGTGATGGGGATGTTATATGCACATGAAGGCAGAGTCCAAAGGACAGAAGAGATCTACTGTCTCTAAAGTTAAAAGCAACTAGGGCCACTGAAGGTGGATGCTGGAAACTGAAGTTGGATCCTCTGCAAGAGTCATTTCTCCAGTCCTAATTAGAATTCCTCCTGAAGACAAACCTATCTCTAAGGGAAATACTGATAATGTTTTTAAATGCTTGGACCTGGATGAACAACTTAATCCTAAGCATAAATGTTATTTGTGAAATAATTTCTTTTTAAAAATTGGTCCTCTGAGACTTTTAGCACTACAGCCATTCTTTATTCTGCTGCATGTTATTAAAGTCTGATGTCTGTGGAAAGTAGATTGCTGTCTGTTTTGAAAGTAGGAGTTGGGGAAAATATAGGCTGTACTTTTTAAGAGTATGTCGAGAATAAGTGGATTCATTATCTTTCTAGAAGAAATGCCTTTGTTTTTATAATATTTGTAAAAGGTTATTTTACATTAAAATCAAACTTACAGGATTGACTCTTGAATTCTAGACTAACTTTGAATAATTGGACCTGCAGATTGACTATCCACCATTTGAAAAAAATTTTTACAATGAACATGAGGAGATAACCAACCTCACTCCACAGCAGTTAATAGACCTGCGGCATAAACTCAACCTTCGGGTAAGAACCATTACGCAAGTATTCTTACCCAGATGGTAATCCTAGATTTATTTACTAGGGAGAATGATAATTATAGCCCTAGGGTTTGTGTGTCTTGATTTGATTGTTTTAGTCCTAAAGATAATATTTTAGAAAGATTATTTTGGTTTTAACTTTTCCTTTTTTAAAAACATTGTGTGTGTGCACACGTGTGTGTAGATTGGGGGTTGCTTTCAGACATCACCTTGCAGAAGTTGGTTCTCTTTCCAGCATGTGATTCCTGGGAATAGAATTCATATCGTCGGGCTTGATGACAGGTGCCTTTTCCTGCTGAGTCTTCTCATCAGCCCTGTATCTTGTTTTGTACATTGAGTCAACTTTGTACTGAGTTAGGTGGATAAGAATAAGAAATAGGGAGCCAGGCAGTGGTGGCTCACACCTTTAATCCCAGCACTTGGGAGGCAGAGGCAGGTGGATTTCTGAGTTTGAGGACAGCCTGGTCTACAGAGTGAGTTCCAGGACAGCCAGGAACTCTGCACAGAGAAACTCTGTCTCTGAAAAAAAAAAAAGAGTAAGAAATAGGAAACACATCTTCAGAGGCAGGAAGTAGAATTAATAATAGATGTGAACAAACCATGAACTGTTAGAATATTTTGAAATTATTATATATTTGCTTCAAGTTATATATGATGTATTCTTTTTTAAAAATAGTAAATGAGAAGGCTAGAGAGTTGGCTTGGTGTTTGCTGCTTAATCATGAGAACTGAAGTTCAGCTATTTGCACATAAGCTAGGCATCCCACAAATATCTGTATTCAAGCTCAGAGGGATTAGACCTTCTCTGGATGAACAGACACATACACACACAAAGTCTTTAAAAAGATATTCAAATAAATTGTCTTTTAAAACCATACATGCACTAATTTTACAATAATACTTTAAATTGCCACCAACCAATGGAGTTGCTCATTTAGCATATTGTTAAAAATGTTTTTATCTGTTAAAGTCAAATAACAGAGAGGCTATGTTGGTTTACTCTGGTATGAATGACTGGCTTATTTCTGCTTTATTAGTTGCTACATGATGTTTAAAAACTCCAGTTTTCAAAGACATAGTATGTATGTGTGCATATATATGCACAAATACATTGTTGCACTCTTGATTTCTAAGAAGTTATTAGTACCTTTCTTCCCCAAATAAAGGTCTTTAGTTGTATATATATAATAAAATCCTCACTGGAAATTATGAGCATCCTCAAAGAAGCGATAAAAAGTTACTACTGTACAGACAAAACGGAGATCAGTAGTTCTCATTCTCCACAGGGACCCAGTTGAAACGAGGCTTGATAGTGGCTAGACCATTACTAAGAGAATCATTAACTCTTGAGAGATCAGTCCGTTCCATCTTTATAAACAGTAGCTGTAGATGGGTTTTCATCTTATTTGCAGTTTTAATTTACCTCAAGAATGAATCTTAAATTTTTTTTGTTATCCCAGTTAATGTTTATTCAACTTGGTAAAAAGAATGTTAATTACATTTTCCAATTAATTGAATAATTTGTTTCCATTTCTCATGAGAAAATTAATTTTGAGATAGTTCTGTGTACTTAATCATTTAAAATTGTGCGATGGAGTTACGTCAGGAGTTCTTACCATGGTATCTTTTGCATGAGAACATCGTGTTCGGGGTTTTGATCATTTTTGGTGTTTTTGCTTACACACCTGCTTTTTACTCTTTATTCTAGCTAAAGTGCTTGATCTGAGTGTGTACTGTTGAACTGTAAATGCTGTCTAAGTGAAAGTACCGGTCTTCCTGGGAATTGTCTTTGTCTCTAGGTCTCTGGTGCTGCACCTCCTCGACCAGGAAGTAGTTTTGCTCATTTTGGGTTTGATGAACAACTTATGCACCAGATTAGGAAATCTGAGTACACACAGCCAACTCCAATACAGTGTCAGGTATGTAAAACATAATGGGTGGGAAATGTAAAGCTCTGAAACTAATAAAAATTGAAGAAAAAAATGAGAATTTTTGAAAATGTGGTGTGAACCGGGCGGTGGTGGCCCACGCCTTTAATCTCTACACTTAGGAAGCAGAGGCAGGAGGATTTCTGAGTTCAAGGCCAGCCTGGTCTACAGAGTGAGTTCCAGGACAGCCAGGGCTATACAGAGAAACCCTGTCTCGAAAAAAGAAAGAAAGAAGGAAGGCAGGCAGGCAGGCAGGAAAGAAGGAAAGAAGGAAAGAAGGAAAGAAAAAAAATGGTGTGAAGAAAATACTTAATTGTCTGGACCTCACAAAAAAGATTTGTTTATGGATATATTTCATGCTTCCAATGACTAGAATTCCTTTGTAAATGACATGGATTGTTTTCAGTTATTACTGTGACTTCTGTTTCCCATTCAAATATGGAATTTATTTACTCCCTTACAAAAAAGAAAGAGAAATTCCTATATATAACTGAAATGAAGTGGTCTATTTATTTTCGAATAGAGAACATTAGAAAAAATTATTTTATGCATATGGGTATTTTGCTTGCATTTTGCATTATGGGGTACCATGTGGGTACTCAGTATTGAACCCAGGTCTTCTGGAAAAGCCAATAGTGATCTTAACCATTGTGTCATCCCTCCAGCCCTATGTAAAATTTTTAGTAACTCCCTTTATACATCATTAAGTTCTTTTTTTTTTTTTTTGAGACAGGGTTTCTCTGTATAGCCCTGGCTGTCCTGGAACTTACTCTGTAGACCAGGGTGGCCTCGAACTCAGAAATCCACCTGCCCCTGCCTCCCAAGTGCTGGGATTAAAGGCGTGTGCCACCACCGCCCAGCCATCATTAAGTTCTTATTTCGATGTATCGATACAAATGGGAGCCACCATTTTTTTTTAATAAATGATGGCTATGAAGGTAATATTATTTCCTTTGAATCAGGTTGATGGGAATGTCAAGATTCAGCTCATGTTCACGGCCCAGGATATTTTTGTTCCATTGGAAATGAATGTCATGTGTAGTCATTTTTCCCAAGACATTAGTTCATCTTTAGAATTGAGTGTAGATAACCTTTTCTTTCTTCTTCTCTAGGGTGTGCCTGTAGCACTGAGTGGTAGAGACATGATTGGTATTGCTAAAACAGGCAGTGGGAAAACTGCAGCCTTTATTTGGCCCATGTTAATTCATATAATGGATCAGAAGGAATTGGAACCAGGTGATGGACCAATTGCAGTGATTGTGTGTCCTACTAGGGAGCTTTGTCAACAGGTATGTGCTTTGTATAAAAGGCCCCTTTCTACATTTGGACTAGAAGGGATGGTGAGTAGAATGATCTGTGAAGTTTAGATACTGTTGCTTGGAGGTGCATGCTTGGCATACACGTACATGTGAGGTCGTATAAGAGAAGTCTGAGGTTGACTTCTGGGTATCTTCCAGGATTTACCTTTACATTTGCTGAGCTACTACTGCTAGGCCGGCTTGAGAGGTTGTTCCACGTATTGTGTCTCCACCTCCTGGATGCTCCTGGGGTCATTGGCTGGGCACCAGTCCCACCAGTTTTTATGTGGGTTCTAGAAGTCTGAGCATCATTCTCACACTTGCATGGCAAGTGTTTAATACACTGAACCATCTCTCCATTCTCCTCTAACTTTTATTTTAAATACGATAATATTATATACAAAGTTGGCCGTCTTAACCCATTTTAAGTATTCAGTTCAGTGACTGATATTAAGCATATTCACATTATTATCTTCCCTGTGAAGTCTTGAGAAATGGTAACTTGTTTTCCATAATAAGGGTAACAATTTTTTTCAACCCTCAAAGGGGTGTAGGGACTGTGGGGATTGTTTATATTATCAGCTCACAGTGTTTCTGTAGAGTAAATTTAATTTTCTTGGTAGATAGACAAGATCAAGAAGAAGATGAATGATACAAATAAAGACCATAGCCTTGTTTTATGATTAAGCTGGGTGTGGTACCAGATGCATTTAATCCTAGCACTCAGGAGGCTGAGGCAGGAGAATTTCTGAGTTTGAAGCCAGCCTTGTCTACATAGCAAGCTCTAGGCCAGACAGAAATAGAGAACTCTCAGAACAAAAAACCAGAAATGAAAAAGAAAGAAAAGGATTTTGATTTTAAACATGTTCTAGGTTTTTCTTTTTTCATTTTTTTATGATTGTTACTGTTTTGGTGGTTGTTGGTGAGAGAGTGTGTGTGTGTATATGTGTGTGTGTTTGTGTGTTTTCAGTAATAGGAATTAAACACAACCCTTGAATGCTAGGCAAGTGTTGAGCTATATGCCCAGCCCTCTTCTGTTTGTATCTTTCCAGTTTTTGTTTTTTGAGATTGTGTCTTGTTAAATTACCCAGACTAGACTCAAACTTGCTATCTTTCTGCTTTAACCACCTAGTTAAACTATAAGCCTGTACTAGCACTAGGTACAGCTACATTTTGATTTTCTTTTTTTTTTTTTTTAAAGATTTATTTATTATTATATATAAGTACACTGTAGCTGACTTCAGACACACCAGAAGAGGGCATCAGATCTCATTGGTGGTTGTGAGCCACCATGTGGTTGTGGGGATTTGAACTCAAGACCTTCGGAAAAGCAGTCAGTGCTCTTACCCGCTGAGCCATCTCACCAGCCCACTACAGTTTGATTTTCTAGAGTAGCACATACTGTGTTTTCAGAACTCTGTTTAAGTAGTGATATATATTTTTTAAAATATTATTAACAACTTTTTAGATCCACGCAGAATGTAAGCGGTTTGGGAAAGCATATAATCTTCGATCAGTGGCAGTATATGGAGGAGGAAGCATGTGGGAGCAGGCCAAGGCCCTTCAGGAAGGGGCAGAGATTGTTGTATGTACCCCAGTAAGTATATCCTGTATTCAAATGTATTCTCAATCTCTCTTGATACAGACAACATGATTGTTTTTGAGGGAATTCCCTCTAAATATGGGGAAACTAGGCTGGGAATATCCTGTGAGTCATCAGTCCTTGGTTTTGGTTTCATTATGATTGGTTGACCTAAACAGCAATCTAGTTATAGTATCCATGACCAGTGAATATATCAGCAGCTACAAGTTCCTACTTTAAACAGGTTTTCTTAGGCTCTCTTAAAAGCTGGGTCTGTGGTTACCAAGAACATGGGGAACCATAGATACTCAGATAATGGTTAGACCTGCCAGAGGATGTAGGGTAGACATAAATCTCATCCATGCCAGGCAGTGGTGGCGCACACCTTTAATCCCAGCCCTCAGGAGGCAGAGGCAGGTGGATTTCTGAGTTCGGGGCCAGCCTGCTCTACAGAGTGAGTTCCAGGACAGCCAGGGCTATACAGAGAAACCCTGTCTCAAAAAGCCAAAAAAAAAAAAAAAATCTCATCCATAAGTTTTAGAGTATATTACAAGAATGGTTGCAGCCCATATGCCCATAGAATTTAAACCGTAATTAATATAAAGGAAGAACTTGAGTTTTTAGAATTCTGTTCTCACTAAGTATGGTGGTACATGCCTTTAGTTCTAGCACTTAGAGGTAGAGGCAGTCAGATATCTGTGGACTTCAGGCCACCTGTGAACAGCACCCTATCTCAGGTCTTTTCTCTATTTTCTGGGTTTGGTATAGAAAGATTGTCAGATCAGTTTGGTTCAAGACCAAAGAACTGACACTTTTCTAGGAATATAGCTAAAGAATGTCTTTGAATGCCTTTGGTTATTATTGTGAATCTCACAGGGTCGACTGATTGATCATGTGAAGAAAAAAGCTACTAATCTTCAAAGAGTCTCTTACCTTGTGTTTGATGAAGCTGATCGAATGTTCGACATGGGATTTGGTATGCTGTGACTTATTAGCTGCTTCTGTCCTTATTCTCAAGTTAGCTTTTCCATGTCTTTCTAGATTTAACCAGTACTGTTCATCATGAAAGAAGTTAAAAACTCTTCAGGGTTTCAAATGAAGGGTACACCAAGCCATAAACCATTTGTAATTTTCTGAAGAGAAGTGCACAAGTCTTGAGAGTGTTGAACTTGCACGTGGCTTTGCACAGGAGTGTTGTCTTTGTTCTTCACTATCACTCACAGGCCTTGAGAGGCTAGAGTCCACGTTGATGGATAGGTGAATGTTAAGTCATCCAGGGTCCATTTGTGAACCCAGCTATGCAAATTTCTAGATAACCACTATCTACTCTGCTCAGCTACGCTGAGGGTTTTTTGAAATTTCGTATTGAATGATGTCTAGGAGTTTCAAGGCTTTTTTAATTCTTGAAAGTTCTCAGGTGGATTTTACTGACGTAACTTTTCACACCTGCCTTAATTGCATTACAGTGCTGTATTGATTACTGTTCTGTTTCTTTCAGAATATCAAGTTCGGTCCATAGCAAGTCATGTTCGTCCTGACAGACAAAGTATGTATGAAGCAGCTTTATACTAAAACTATATTCAACATGAACCCTGATTTTTATAAGTACTCACAGTTATGGAAGTAAAAATTGCTATGTATGTACTGATGAATACTGCAAAGAGAAGGAGAGTTAATCACATTTATTTGAGCTAGAAAAGACCTGAGACATCATCAGATGTGAGGTGTGTCTTGTTATTGCCTGTAGCATTGAACCTCTGGCTTCATGGATGTTAGACAAACACTCTACCTCTCTGAGCTGTGTATGTATATCCAGTCCCCTTTTCACTTTGTTTTTTAGGTAGAGTCTTGCTAAGCTGATTAGGCTGTCCTTGAACTCACTATACCCTAGGCAGCCAAAAACTTGCAGTACTCTTTCATGCTTCCTCCCCAAATAGCTGGGATCATGGGTTCATGCCATCAGGCCCAGCACACTGCTCACTTTTTATTGGTGCTAAAACAGCAGTATAAATCTGTTGATTCGAAATTGAAGTCCTGAACCATTATGGCAACTCATTTCTTGATTGAAAATAATGTTTAAAAAAAAATCGTTTTTATTTAGTGAATCAGTTACATTATAGAAGCTTAAAGAATGAATTCAGTAAGAAATGATTTTAACAAAGTTTGCTTTATCTTTTAGCTCTTTTATTCAGTGCAACTTTTCGAAAAAAGATTGAAAAGTTGGCCAGAGACATCTTGATTGACCCTATTCGAGTGGTGCAGGGAGACATTGGAGAGGTAATCCTGCATAAGGCAGGGTGGGTCCTGGGATTTATTTCTCATAAGGACTTGGAGTTTAATTCTTTTGTTTTAGTTTTTGTTTTTGTTTTTGTTTTTCCGAGACAGGGTTTCTCTGTTTAGCCCTGGCTGTCCTGGAACTCACTCTGTAGTCCAGGCTGGCCTCGAACTCAGAAATCCGCCTGCTTCTGTCTCCCAAGTGCTGGGATTAAAGGCGTTGCCACCACCACCTGGCAGCAACTCATTTCTTAATTGAAAATTAAGTTAAAAAAAAAACCAATCCTTTGTCTTTAGTGAATGAGTTACATTACAGAAGAAAGGGTGTGTTTTAGCAATACATTGGGGTGAGCAGAAGTCAGACAGGAAGCGGGAGGCAGGAATTGAGGCAAAGGCTGTGAAGGAATACTGCTTCTTGACATGTTTCCCATGGCTTGCTCAGCCTGATTTCTTATACAACCCAGGACCACCTACCCAAAGGTGGTCCACCCCCAGTGGGCTGGGCTCTCCCCTGTCAATTAACAACCAAGAAAATACCCCACAGATTGCCTACAAGCATTTTGTCAATTGAGGTTGTTCTTCTGAGATAACTCTAGCTTGTATCAATTTGTCAAAAACCCAACTAGGACAATAGGGTTTTTGACACATAACTATAAATATTTATGAGATATCATGTGGCATTTTAATACATGTATGCAATATGTAATTAGCATATCTAACACCTCAAATAGTTATCCTTTCTTTGTGTTGGAAACATCTATTAAAATATGTATTTATTAGACAACCATATCTATAACTTCTCATGATTGTTTTTAAAGTTTCTGAGTGGTAAGCACCTTTATATGTCGGGTTCTTATTTTTAATGTAGTTATGTATAAGTTGTGCTTAACAGTGAGTGGACAAGACCCTAAAAAGTACTCCAGAGCAAATAATAAAAATAGGTAAATAAACAACCATTATAGATAATTTTGGCATACAAATTAAAAAAGAACATACCAAGGGGAGTAGGTATGCAAGAAGCTTTAAAGCTGTATTTGACATAGTAAAGGAAACCCCAAAGATAACAGGGATTGTCCAGAGCTATTCCCATGCAGGTAGAAAATAGAATGTGGCACCAACCATGATTGGTTATGTTATTTCCTCTCAGGCAAACGAAGATGTGACACAGATTGTGGAGATACTCCATTCTGGACCTAGTAAATGGAACTGGCTTACTCGGCGGTTGGTAGAGTTTACTTCTTCAGGGAGTGTCCTCTTGTTCGTTACTAAGAAAGCCAATGCTGAAGAACTAGCCAATAACCTTAAGCAGGAGGGTCATAATCTGGGTCTGCTCCATGGGGACATGGATCAGAGTGAAAGAAACAAAGTCATTTCAGATTTTAAGAAAAAGGACATCCCCGTCCTGGTGGCCACTGATGTTGCAGGTAAGAGGATGAATCTCATCATAGCCTGAGCCTTTATTGTATGGGTGTTGCCCTACCCATAATGAGACCATAGAGCAGTGGCTCTGTGGCCACCTTCACTTACTGTTCTCCATTGTCAAAGTACCCTTGCAGCCAGACGGTGCCTTGAGGAGAGCAGTTACTTACACCCTCGTGCAGTGTTTATCTTAAATTACTAATATAAGCTTTGGCTTTACTCTGCTAAGTTTAGTGGCTACCCTTAAAAATTAGTATTTTGGACCTGCAAGATGGTTCACTGGCTACTTGCCAACCAGCCCTGACAGCCTGAGTTTGGTACTTGGGACTCAGATATAGTGGAGGGAAAAAAATGGACCATCACAAATTGTTTTCTATCCTCCATACATAAGCTGTTATATATGCATGCATACACACACGAGTTCTGGGTAACAACTCAGGTCCTCAAACAAACATGATACTAACTGAATTATAGCCCTTAGAGGGCTAACTTATGTGGGATTGGGCGAGGTGTTCTTTGTTTTGTCTTTTGTTTGTTTTGGGGTTTTGTTTTGCTTTGTTTTGTTGTCTTTTCAAAGCAGAATTTCTCTGTATAGCCTTGGCTGTCCTGGAACTTACTATGTAGACCAGGCTGTCGGCAAACTCAGAAATCCATCTGCCTCTGCCTCCTGAGCACTGGGACTAAAG
The DNA here is from genome assembly GCA_019843815.1 of Montemys delectorum. Classification (NCBI taxonomy): domain Eukaryota; kingdom Metazoa; phylum Chordata; class Mammalia; order Rodentia; family Muridae; genus Montemys; species Montemys delectorum. Next base: position 37,675 of record JADRCD010144531.1, read on the forward strand.
GTGTGCACCACCATGCCTGGCTTCTGTTTTTATTTTTGAGATGAGGTTTGTTGTTGTTGTTGTTGTTGTTGTTGTTGTTGTTGTTGGATACAGGGTTTCTCTGTATAGCCCTGGCTGTCCTGGAACTCACTCTGTAGACCAGGCTGACCTTGAACTCAGAAATCCGCCTGCCTCTGCCTCCCAAGTGCTGGGATTGATTTTTTTTTTTTTTTTTTCCTTAACTGTAGATAAAAAGTAAAAGAAACACAATACTTTCTATTTCAGCCCGTGGTCTGGATATTCCTTCAATTAAGACAGTCATTAACTATGATGTAGCACGAGACATTGATACTCATACTCATAGGATTGGCCGAACAGGAAGAGCTGGTGAGAAGGGTGTAGCCTATACCTTACTGACCCCAAAGGACAGCAATTTTGCTGGTGACCTTGTACGGAACCTGGAAGGAGCCAACCAACATGTTTCTAAGGAACTCTTAGATCTCGCAATGCAGGTAAGGGTTAGGCACTTAATTAATAGAAATAATTGAACTGAGTAAGAAAGTTCAACAGGTAAAGGAGGAAGGTGACATAGGAGGTTGAAAAGAAAATGGCTAGAACGGGGCTGGTTACTATGTAGACTGCTACCATGGGATGTCACAATTCATGTGTATGTTCTTTTTTTTTAAGATTTATTTATTTTATGTATATGAGTACACTGTAGTTGTCTTCAGACACACTAGAAGAGGGGGCATCAGATCTCCTTGCAGATGGTTGTGAGCCACCATGTGGGTGCTGGGAATTGAACTTGGGACCTTTGGAAGAGCAGTCAGTGCTCTTAGCCACTGAGTCAACTCTCCAGCCCAGTGTATGTTCTTTATATACTTTCTGTTGAAAAGCTGCTCCTTTCTTTGGGCTGAAATCTGTTTCTTTAGTTTCTACTTGCTTACCCATAGCACACTTTAATGAGTAAGTTTAATCTCAGAATATGCCCACTATCTTGCCCATTTCTTTTCCCCAAGTCTTCTCTTTTTGAGGACTAAAAATATTTGTTTATTAAAGAAACAGTTGTGTGATGATTATTTGTTTTTGTTTTATTTGTCTTTTGTTTTTGCTACTAGGGATTAAATTCAGGGGGTTTTGTACATGGCTAGGCAAGTGTTCCTCTATTGAACTACACCCCCTTCCTCTATGACAGTGAGCTTTAAGTATTTCTTACATATTGACATTTCACATCCGACTGTATTGATTGCCCACTTCCAGATATGATCTATTCCAAAACTAAGTAAGATACTATGCCAAATTATACCTTGAATCACTTATTCTGTGCAGTTCTCAAATAACAAAAGGATCCAGGACAATTTGTTTTTATTGCAAGGCTAGTGATTAAATACAGAGTATGTGTGTACTAGGCACACATTCTATTTCCTGTTTCTCAGGACAGGTTTTGATAGTAGGAAGGTTTTTTTTTTGTATTGTTTTTGTTTTTTGTTTTTTTTTTTTTTGTTTTGACTCAAACCAGTCTATTTGGCTGTTTTAGCTGTATGTAATGTGGTACAGCTGGACCATTGGGAATACTCTTGTTTGTAACCCTAGTGGTAAAGAACTGCAGTGCAGAAGAAAGGAGAGTGATCTTTTTTACCCTTTCCTTGATATAGAGCAAAACTAAACTAAAGTTTGAAGGGTATAGTTTGCATAGTGTTTCTGTACACCTTTTTTGTGTCTTGGGCTTTCTGTTCTCGGCGCCTTTTCCAGCCTGCCGTACTTAAGTAGTAAGTAAGTCCCAGATGAGGCTTTAGCTCTGCCATGTGTGCAGTCTGCTTGTTTGTTTGCTATTTTGAGGCAAGGTTTCACTATGGGCCCTGGTTGTCCTAGAACTCACTATGTAGAGCAGGCTGGCTTTGAACTGAGAGACATCTCTCTCCTTTCCAAGTGCTAGGATTAAAAGTGTGTACTACCATGCTTGTTCTAAAGTCAGTTCTTTTCCTTCATTTTTCAATATGTCTGTTCTTTATAAAGCTTTGCTCCTAACTGTATGTTTGTGTCCAGTAGGAGGATTGAGTCAGTAGTTCCCAACCTATGGGTCACAGTCCCTTTGGGGGTCAAATGACCTTTTCACAGGAGTTACGTAGGACCATCAGAAAACACAGATATTTATATTATGCTTCATTACAATAGCAGAATTACAGTAACAAAGTAAGAACAAAAATGATTTTGTGGTTGGGAGGGAGTCACCCCAACATAATGAACTGTATGAAAGGGTTCAAGCATTAAGAAGGTTCAAAACCCCTAGGCTATGAAATACAGGGCTGAAGAGATGGCTCCGTGGTTAAAAATACTTACTGTTATTTTGGAAGACCCTGGTTCAGTTCCCAGCATCCTCTTTAAGTGGCTCACAACCACCTGTAACTCCCATCCCAGATTTCAATGTCCTCTGCAGATACAAGATGTATAACATGTACTTAGTCAACTTAAACTCACACAGACAGATAGATACATACTCACTAATAAAAATAAATAAATCATTTTTTACAAAAGGAAATATAAGTAATTTTCCTTTCTAAAGTTAGTCATGGCCAATGTAAAATAGTTATTTTACATTTTATGTTTATTAATCAGTGGACTTCCACGAAGCTCTGGAAGAAGGAATATCAAGGGACACCTTAGATAAGTGCCTAAACACACTGATAAATTTGGTGTGTCAAGCTACCACAAAGAAGGCACATTGGAGTTAGGGATGTGGCTTGTTGTTACAGTGCTTCCCTGGTGTGCTTGAAACCCTAGATTCAATCCCTGTTGCCATGTAAACTGTGCATGGTAGCAAATACTTCTAATCCCAATCTTTAGGAAGTGATAGCAGAAGGTACAGAAATTCATAGTCATCTATGGCCTCAAAAGGCCAAGACAGGAACTTTACTGTGAATGGTCCCTCTCCTCAGAAAAGCATCAGCTAAAGATGAACAAAGAGGCTCTTCCTACCTAATTTTGTGACTCTGTTTCTCTTCTTGGGTTTAACCTTGAGTTGCGTTCTTCACAGAATGCCTGGTTTCGGAAATCTCGCTTCAAAGGAGGGAAAGGCAAAAAGCTGAACATTGGTGGAGGAGGCTTGGGCTATAGAGAGCGGCCTGGGCTAGGCTCTGAGAATTCGGTGAGTTCATAGTACAGCAGTACTCTGGGGATAGGCCCTATTGTCTTAAATTATGGTGATTTACTGTACCTGAAAGCCTCACGAGCCCCAAACCCTGTCATTCAGGGCATGTGTATTTGATGTGCTGATAGGAGTCAGTGTGGTGCTGTTTCTTACAATGAAACTGCTATGGGAGAAGCATGTGTGTACTTGGCTGACTAGGCTTGCTCAGGAAGTTAGTCTAGCTTTAATGGATCTCAAATTGCAGTGTCCTACTGACAAGGGATCCAGTTGGTTATTTATGTACATAATTTGCCCCACGTGATTGGTTTGGTATGGTGTGGGGTTTTTGTTACTGTTTTGGGCTTTTTGGTTGGTTTTAGAGACAGGCCTTTGCTATCCTGGAACTTGCTCTGTAGATCAGAGGCTGGCCTCAGAGACCTATCTGCCTCTGTTTCCTAGGTGCTGGGATTAAAGGCGTGTGCCATCACTGCTTGGCTTGCAGTAATCTGTTTTTAAAAGCCTCTCTATACTGGCCTAGAATCTGTTGTTTGGGAAACATTAGAACTATACTCAGAAAGTCTCTAAACAGAAAATTTTAGTAACAAGGATTTGAGAAGATATAAGTGGTCTCACAAATCACATAAAGCACTCACTCACTGGCTGGCCTCTTCATTGTCTTAGCAATTCTTAAAGCTAGGAACAAAGGTGTAGGTATACTTGGATGGAGGGTTAGTGTTAATTTGGCATCATTGGATAAGCAGTATTACCCATATCATGGTGATGTTGATTGTGGAAATATTAGTGATTCATGGGAATTATTAAGCACTTTAAATAAGCTGCAGCCATTCCAAATACTTTAATTTTAGCCAATGTAAATGAGTACAGTTAATCAAAGTTAAAAGTTACACACTGGCAAAACTTGAATTAGAGATTCAGCTCTTTAAATGGTGTCACTTCAGATCCTCTGAAGCTACATTGTGCTGTATTACTAGCCTTTTCATCCTTAACATTTTTACTTAATAGAATGTTGATATAATGTGCACTCATATCATTGATATAGTATATAATCATACACTACACAGTCATAAAACAGTTGCATTCTGATCATTGGGGTTGGTTCCCAGAAGTAAATGTACTAGATTGAGGGACTTAAGCGTTTTTTAAATACCTCTTTATTATTGTACCTTTTCTCACAAATGAAGTAACTTCTAAAAACACCCAGACCCAGGGTTTCAGTGTGATGGGACTGTCTGCTGTAATTGCTTCTCTAATACGTGTGCTTACTTTTTTAGGACCGAGGAAATAATAACAATGTAATGAGCAATTATGAAGCCTATAAGCCCTCCACAGGAGCCATGGGAGATAGGCTGACAGCAATGAAAGCAGCTTTTCAGGTCTGAAATAAATATTCCGTTTTAAAAGCTTTCAGGATGGGGCTAGAGAGATGGCTCAGTGGTTAAGAGAACTTGTATTCTTGCAAAGGTTTGTTTTCTTTAGCACTCATAGCAGTTTACAGCCATCTTTGATTCAGTTCCTGGGAATCTGGCACCCTCTTGTGTCCTGCAGTTATGCATGCATATGCCATACATGCATACATATACACAGGCAAAAAAAAAAAAAAAAAAAAAAAAACCACTATGACACTTAAACCTTTAAAAAAAAAACCCTTTCAACAGTAACTCTTGGAAGGGTGAGGAAACCTACCTGAGAAGGTAGCTGAGTCTGTAAGCTTTGCACTAGATTTAGAGCCTTCTGTTTACTTGAATTTCACATATAGGCAGTAACAGTATCCTGCCTGGACATGCAAGTGGAGTTTCTGTATACTTTATCAGTAACAATTATTTGTAACATTATTTGTATACTGAAGTTTGTAAAGTTATTCCTGGTGTCTTTTTCTTTCAGTCCCAGTACAAGAGTCACTTTGTTGCAGCCAGTTTAAGTAATCAGAAGGCCGGAACCTCTACTGCTGGGGCAAGTGGATGGACTAGTGCAGGAAGCTTAAATTCTGTTCCAACTAATTCAGCACAGCAGGGCCATAATAGTCCTGACAACCCCATCACCAGTTCTACCAAGAACATCCCAGGCTTCAACAACTCTGGGAATATCAGTAGTGCCCCAGTGACCTACCCTTCTATTGGAGCCCAAGGAGTCAACAACACAGCTTCGGGGAGTAACAGCCGTGAAGGCATTGGGGGTGGCAATGGGAAGAGAGAGAGATATACTGAGAACCGGGGTGGTGGCCGTCATAGCCATGGAGATGGTGGCAATCGGCATGGAGATGGTGGCCGCCACGGAGATGGATACCGTTATCCAGAAAGTAGTAGCCGTCATACTGATGGCCACCGACATGGAGAGACCAGGCATGGAGGAAGTGCCAGCAGACATGGAGAGAGCCGGGGTGCAAATGATGGCAGGAATGGAGAAAGCAGGAAAGAAGGTTTTAATCGTGAAAACAAGATGGACAAAGTGGATAGCAGCAGGATGGACAAAGTGGACAGCAAGACAGACAAGACACCTGATGGCTTTGCCGTTCCAGAGCCACCCAAACGCAAGAAAAGCCGATGGGATAGTTAGAGGTTATGTGAAAATCAACGTGGTCAGTTGTCTTTAATTTTATTTTTAGAAAGATTTTGGTAATGAGGTGTCTCAGGGCTGGGTTGGGGTCCAAGATATATAGACCCCCTGCCCTTTGTGGAGAACTAGAGCGTGGAGATATTATACGTTCATCTGGTGTTCATTCAGATGTTTCTTGGGAACCTAAGTTGGCCCTGGAAAGCAGAGCTGGGAAGCTTTTGTTGGCTCTGGGTGAGTTTTTAAGGAGGGTAAGTAGAAGAAACTGGGGGGCGGGGGCCTTTTAGGTCACAAAAACTCACTCTAGGTTTATAATAGCTTATATTTTTTACTAAAATGTCACCTTATAAACATCTATAAATTGGATTTTTTTTCTTAGCTGTGGCCAGGCAGTCCCATTTTTTGGAGTTGGCTTCTGCAAACCCAACTTGTGCCCTGGTTGGGATGCTTGGGAAGCAGTGGTGCTTTCAGATGTTTGCAGGGGAGATACCTGAGCACTCAGGTTCCCCAGACTCTGTTTCCAGCCCTGAGACATGTAGGAAAGACAGCCTTCCAGACATGGGCTTTGAAATCCTAAGCCATTAGGACTGAAGGAAGGATTCCAGGATAATCCAGGCCTTGGAGTACTGCTAAATTTACCATTTAAAACCAACCCAGCAGTAGCTTTCAAAGTGTCTATTTCATTGGTTTTTTTTTTTTTAAACTTGCCCTAATAGTAGAAAGTCCTCTGCTGAAATGATTCTGATTTTTGTTCTATCTTGTTTATAAAAGGAAAAGAAATACACAAACTTTGAATTTTGTGATTTTTGTGAAGGTTTCTTTAAGATGTGCATTCCCTCTCTGCTTGCTCGATAGTAAATGTCTTACTACTGGGACCTGAGAGCTGTTGTTTCTACCATATGAGTTAGTTGCTACATATTAAATTATGGCTTGGAACAGTACAGCCCATGATGTGAAATGTGGGGAAGTGCTTGCTTATTAATTAAACTATCAGAAAAGTTACCTCTTCTTTTATCTTTTTATTCAAATACTGGAAAAGGGTGGGAGGATTCAGAAGGAACCACATGCCTAACACTATGGCTACAACAAAGGCCGCAACCTGAGTTCCCCTGAAGGCTATAAAAGATCTATTCCCGTCCCAAGTTCCATCCCAAGCCAAGACCATGATGAAGGTGCTTTCATGGTAATCCTATGCAGCAGCTCTCCCAATCCTATGGGTACCAACTGGTACCAAACCACCAGAGAGGACTGTACCACACCTCCCTTTCTAGTCTTTAGTCTCCATACAACTTTGCTCACTTTCGCTTTTGTTTTTTCTTCTGTTCCTTTCGTTGTTGTGCTCTCTGGTCCTTCTTCATCCGAGAGTCCACTACCTTGAAATGACCTCTGACTCCAGCTGGTCTCCGGACCTTACGGCCTACACCTTTTTTGGCCACAACATAGGTGACCTGGCGTTTCTCCTTGCCGAGTCCAGCTTTCTTGTAGAGACTATAAAAGAAAGAAGTAGGTTAAAGGTTTGCTCCCTAGAACTCAATTTAACCCAGTGTCCTTGTGACTAGTCTTTGCCAAATCACCTTCGAAGCTGTGCCACCTTTTCTCGTTCTGAGATGTCCACTGTATTCACCACAGCTTCCGCCTTCTTTTTGGTCTGCTCCAGCTTCTTCAGCATCTGGGAGGAAGCATCAGTTATTCTCTATACCTTTCTCCACAACTCCCAACCTCAGGCAACCGCAGCCACTTACCCTCCGTTTCTTTCTGGCCTTGGCCTCAGCTACTTTCTTGATGGGCCGTGCATTGATTTCCCGCCAGCGTTTCCGGTAATGTTCCACCTCCTTCTTATCAATAGGCAGCTGGCGTATCCGATGCTGTTTCTCTTCCTGCACAAACCACTCTGGAAGTTCTCCCTCCTCTTCATTAAAAGCATACCTGAGTAGAGAGAATACCAGGCCAATAATCATCTGTTGTTACTCTTTAGGAAGAAAACCTAGCCTTAGTCCACTGCACCGGACAGTGTTCTGGCCCCTTACCGATTGAACGAGTTATCTATGAGGTCTCTCTTTGCCTTTTTGGAAGAGGCAATAACAGCACCTAGAGCAAGGCCTTCAGGGTCCAGAATTCGATATTTCACTAGAGAGTTAAAGACAAAAGGTCAAAGCCCAATTTTCATCGCCAAAACTTCCACTGGTTTCTCTCTCCACTGTGTACAAACTTCTTACCTGGATCCTCAATAGGCACTACCTCAAACCCATCCTCATCTGCCTTAGAACCACGGCTTCGCTTCACACCATGGGATACTTTCCAACTGTGGAAGAGACAGATTGTGCTTATTCCACTCCTGCAAGGTGATTCTCTACCTTGCTTCAACTTTCCTCCCACTACTGCCTAATGTAACTGCACAGAAACCCATCAGCTGTATCCACTCACCTATCTTCATCCTCACTACTGCTGCTGTCACTATCTGAGCCGTTGTCTCTGTCCTCCCCTCCAGGGTCAGTGACAGCTTCTGTCCCCAAAACGGCCTCTGTCTCCTTAGGGACGTCATTCTGGCACTGGGGAGATTTCTTCTCAGTCTTCAAGTTAGTGGGTGGTGGAGGTGTATCTGCTGGCTGCTGCTCCTTCCGACGGCTCTTGTACAGCAGCTGTGCTTGACTGATCTCCAGGGCTTCGTCAGCATCATCCTCTATCCCACTGAAGCCATCCTATGATAGGAAAACCTCAGCATCCCTTCTACTAGGGAATGCCATGTCCCATCACTCTCCCTAGCTCTACCTTGGAGAACCACAGGCTAGCCTGCTCTTCCTGCAGCACTGCCTTTTCTTCTAGTGGTATCAGCAATGGATTCTCTCCTTCTTCCTCTTTATTGTCATCTACTTGAGCAAACCGCAAGCTGTAGACCCAAAGGAAGGAGGTCAAATTCAAGAGACCAAACCAACCTCATAGGCCTTCCTTTGTCCATGCCCGCACTAGTTAGTTCTGTCTCAGATGGCAGCCCTTCCTCTCATACAGAGACCCCTTACCATTTCCGTTCCTTCAGATCCGAGTGTGCCCTGACTCCTGCCAGCTCTTCTGGATCCAGGTCACTTTCCAGAGAAGTATCATCATC
>JADRCD010144533.1:0-20639 GCA_019843815.1 Montemys delectorum
TTCTAGAAAACGTCTTTAGATGGCTTCTTAACTGAGTATAATGTGGTCTCCTTTATAGAACAGTGGGAAGGAAAATAATGCCAGGTAAACCTTAAAGAAATGTAAAAACACTACAGTAGTCATATAGGAAGGAGTGTTAACTTATTGGTTATGACAGATGCTTCATACTACAGTGACTGCGTACAGAGAATACTAAACTTAAATCTGTTCTGCACTTGATCTTAGCCAAAAGGCCAAAAAACAAACTAAACCTGTTATAAAATAAAAAGCCTTTATTTAAAATTCCATTTCCATAATTTATTAACAAGCTCAAACATGTTTAATGAGTAGTCTGAATGCATGTATATGAGTATAGTAGATGAGTATGTATATGAAGTAAATTGTAGATGCTGTTTTATGACATAAATTAAGGAACTTGAACTTATTCAGTGCAATTAAATGAGTACTACAGCAGTTCTTATAAATATCCTATATTTTATTAACATAAAATTTGTATATCTTACATTTCCTAAAGCAGGTAAGTTTGTTGAGTCACACTGTAGACACACAAGGTTAAGATAAGTAGCTTTCATGTCTTCTGGACATGGAAGCCATCTTGGGAACCTCTGTTCCTGTTCCTGAGCCTATGTGGGAACTATCACCAGCCAGAGATTTCTTTAAGAGTGTATGTCTGCTTCTAAAAGGGAAGCTATGACTTGTTTTTTTTTTAAAAACTCCTACACACAAATTTTGGGACTGGAGAGATGGCTGGCTCAGTGGTTAAAGCACTTGCTGCTCTGCCAGGGACCTGAGTTCAGTTTCCAGCAGCCGTATCAGATGGGTCACAACTGCCTTTAATTCCAGCTGCAAGAAATATGATAACCTCTGCTGGCCTCTGCAGGTACCCACCAACAAATACATGGAGACGCATACATACATAGACATAAATAAAAATAAATCTTTTCTAAGAATTTAATTTTATTATTTTAATTACATGTATATGTGTGTAGACGTGTGCACTTAGAACTCAGAAGCATTGGATCCTCTAGAGCTAGAGTTAGAGACCATTGTGCCTTGCCTGACATGGGCACTAGGAAGCAGACTCAGGCCCTCTGGAGGAGCAGTATGTGCTCTTAACAGCAGAACCATCTTTCCAACCCCATAAATCTTTTTTTTTTTTTAAATTACAATTTTAACATTCTTTCCAGCACTGTATGTGTTAGTAGTTAATTATAGCAAACTCAAACTAAAGCAGCATATAAAGTGTTTGAGATATAGTAGGGTATTGAGGAATGCAAACAAGTATTTGAACAAAATACTGAGAATAAATAATTGTCCCTTTTCAGTGTGAACATGAAAGTAGGTGTTTGGAATGTTGCTTCCACCTCAGACCTTTGCTGTTTTCTTTGTCCCCTTTAGGTTTATGATGCTGCTGTGAGGTGGTTGAAATATGATGAACCTAACCGCCAGCCATTCATGGTTGATATCCTCGCTAAAGTCAGGTTTCCTCTTATATCGAAGAATTTCCTAAGTAAAACAGTACAAGCTGAACCACTTATTCAAGATAATCCTGAATGCCTTAAAATGGTGATAAGTAAGTCCCCGTTACACCATTCCTATACGGATTGCATGGCCATTTTGCATGGACTAAAAACTGATTCCGGTCTGGGAAAACTTTGAAGATGATGTCTTCTTATCGTGGTAACCCCTTAGGTCTTCAGCCCCTGGAAAGGGTTGGCCTCAGCCCTTATCTCCAGTGAAAGAGAGTGAAGACTTGGCTTAATTTGTACACAGTAGCTTTTGTGTACTTCGTTCTGAGTGTTTTCTTTTTATTTAACCAGGTAGCATCCTAGCTTGACATTTCTTTTTCTTAAACAGGTTTTCTTTATTTGCCTGGAGCTAATAATATGCTCATGTCTTTTTTTTTTTACCTGACTAGCCTAGAAGCCTTATATGCCTTCACAGCATGCCACGGTTAATGCATTGCTTTTATTCCTTTAGAACATCCGTTTCAGTGCGTTCCTTCTGCCTCTTCCTCCTGCTGCTGCTTGTCCTATAGGCTGAGCCTGACGTATACAGTTCTTGTCCTGGGGTTTTCCTTTCCTGGAATATCTCAGAAATGTGTTCTATGTGTCTTGTTTTTGTTTGAGACAAGCTTTCTCAGTGTGAATTCCCGGCTAGCCTGAAATTCAAAATCGTCCTGCCGTTCCTGAGTGCTGAGGTTACTGGTGTGCCTTCACATACTTGCCCCCCTTTCATAATTCTCTTTGATGATGGAACACATCTTCTAAAGGGTTCCTGATAATTAATAAATACTTGGAGATTTGATAAGTCTCATGTTTATTTCACTATAAAACATTGAAGCTAGTTAAAGTACACATGTTGAAAACAGTCTGTGGTTAGACTTTTGAAGGCACTGCTCCACTATCTACAGGCTGTAATAGTCTTTTGAAATTCCTAGTGCCAATTGGTTTCTTGGGGGTTTTTTGTTTTTGTTCTTGTTTTAATCTCATTAGGTTAGTATGTTATTTTATTTAATCCTGGTATTTTGGAATTTGTAATAATGTATGTATATTTTTTTAAAATCAGATTGAGCATTTTCTCTTTTTAATCTTTGACTTCTAAGTTATTACTAATGCTGTGGTTCTTTAGCCATTGAATATCTCAACTTTCTTTGTCTTTTCTAGTTCTGTCTCCATTTTAGTCCCCTTCTGAGGGTTTACCTTAATTTTTCTTCTTAAACCTTGTGTTTCAGCTATTTTTAATTTTTAGAGTCTGAATGTACTTGACTTCTTATTTAATAAATGCAGTATGTAACTGCTCTCGTGTAGTCGTCTTAATGCCTTTGAACTTACATGTGTTACCTGCGTTGTCTGAATTTTCTTTGCGTGTTCTTGCCTATTCTTTTTATTGTTAGCTCTTCTTGGGTATGTAGCATTGCTAGTGAGTCAGTTAAGAGCAAGTCCTTACAGGTCAGACAAACAGAAGGGGGGGGCACCTTAGTTTGAGGATTCATAGCCCTGTGTTCAGCTGTTTAATTTAAGCAAATCTGATGAATAAAAAGTGGTAAAGAGTAATCAGGCATCTTTTATATGTTGAAAAATTGTTTTGTTTTTCAGCAAACAGTGTCTAGGCACTTAGCCTACTCTTTTGTAAAGTTGCTAAACTTAATCTTACTAATAGGATAGTTTTGCAATTTTATTTTACATAATAAACGTTTGCATAGCTTATAGCTTTTCCTTTGCTGCTTTTATGAGATTTTCTAAAACTCATTTCAAGTTGTGTTGAGAAGAATATATGAGGTAGAGAATTTAGGTTTCCCTGTATTGTCTAATATTGATAGATAATGTGTTTTCCCCACACTGCCTAAGTAGTTTTTGAGTATGTGACTTGACCACCGTAAGGAAGAGCCACAAGAGTTGTGAATCCTTGTTGTACTTCATCTAAGATAGACCTTCTCAAAGTATTATGCACATCTGGGTTAACTAGTGGTCTTGTTCAGTACATGGTCTTTTCTTAGGCTTTCGGTTGTGGGAGCCAGCATTTCTAACAAAGTTCCAGGTTCTGAAGATGAGTCCCTCCAACAGAGATTCTAATTAGTCTGTGATAGGAACCAGGTATAAATAGAGATTTCTTATGTGATTCTGATGTGCATTTTAAACAGAGCTGATAATGGTGGCATACACTTGTAATCTCAGTAGGAAGGAACTGAGTCAACTGAGGCTTACTAGTTAAATGACAGCTTCCTCCATTAATATATAGTGAATCTTATTTCATGAAAAAAATTAAAGTCACTGGGTTTAAGGGATCTAGATTTTAGTAATTATTATTTTGACAACTACTCTTAAGGAACCAGAGAATTCATTGGTATGTGGTAGGTAGGTGACACAGTCTTCATAATATTGATGTATGAGAGTCATAAATTTATTAAGATAAGGATTCTTAGACATCCTGCCTCTTTCCCCTTTCTTTCTAGAACACTAGAGAGATCAAAAAATAATTTTAAGTTACAGGGCAGGAGGAAAGGAAGGGACTACTTTCCTTTTCAAAGCATTGACTTGGCAGTACCTGAAGCTCTTGAAGTATTACTATGTATTTTTGTACAGGTGGAATGAGGTACCATCTACTGTCTCCTGAGGATAGAGAAGAACTTGCAGGTGGCACACGGCCTAGAAGAAAGAAACATGATTACCGCATAGCTCTGTTTGGAGGCTCTCAACCACAGTCCTGTAGATATTTTAACCCAAAGGTAACTAAGTTGATAGCAGTTTTCATTTTGAAGGGACTGAGCACACATAGACACTAACATCTCCCACACAGTAATTGGTTGCCTAGTTATTGTTGTTTTATAGGGTAAGGAGATTGAGAACTGGATTTCAAATGTCCCTAGAACTGCTCTGGAGTACTTTAAAAGGAACCACTGCAAGTGTTGGCAAGTCCATACACTCATTCTGAGGTCCTTGCTTTCATAAGATGATTATCTTCAGGGAAAATCAGCTTCTTAGGCTAAATATGTTTTTTTTTTCTTGAGTAATTATAATTAATACAATTGTCATTCTAGAAAATTTCAAAAAATGTAGTCACAAAGAAATGAAGATAGATATCTTTATTCAACAATCTAGAAACAACGAACACTTTTAATCTGCTTTCCAGTACATTTAATGCCAATTGGAGGAGCAGAGTGTAAGTTATAGGTCTAGGGACACAATTTTTAAACTATGTAGATGTTTAGTTACAGCTTTGAGAGGGCCCACTCATATTCTTCTTGTGTCTTTGTCCTGTGTATGGGTATGGAGTGTGGAAATGCCATATTTTTCTGGTAATGCATGCCTTGCTGGGGCAGAGAATGTATCAAAGTCCTAAAAGATAACATTCAAAACTTGTAAGATGGTATCCATAACTCATGCTGAATCCAAGCATAACATGATATCTCTATTTTTAAAAATTGTTGATTACTACTTGAGACCAAAGCATCCTATTGACATTAAGATACTTTTTTAAGACATCCATGAAATAAAGTAGTGTTGATATACAAGTTATTTATAAAAGCATGGAGATGTCAAGACAGAAATGGACAGTTCAAATCTGTACAAAGTACCAGTTACTTGAAGGCGAGCATTGTCTCTTCATGAGTGAATGTATCCCAGTATTATTGGGTATCCAACTGGTTCTCTCAAATTATAGTAACAAATCAGGATTTAGAATTGGTTATTGTTGCTGATGGGTCCACACCAGTCAGCCACATTGGGCTTAGGGAACTATAATACGTGACTACTGGCTTAGGCAGCCTCTCAGTAGTACTCACACTCGTTGGGCATGCCTCAGGTTGACCAGAGTGGGAAGATATAGATGCAGTTTTGTACATAAGAAACTGTTTTTGTAGTTATGAATATTCTGATAGCAATTCATGTGGTGTGCACATTTATATATCCTTTGCGCACAACCTGTCTTTGTCAACAGTTTTGCACTCTTTGTCCTTTTTAAGTTTCTTTTTAAGTCCGTCGTAGTAAACCATTAACAATGCCCCAAAATTGATTTAAAACAAAACAAAACAAAACGAAAAAAGACAGAAAAAAGCAAACAAAACCCCCTGATCTTTGACACCTCATCCCAAATACCTAAAATGGGCAGATGGCTCAATCACAAAAGTGTTGTTGCAAGCACTTAGCACCACAATCCTCCATAAAAAGGCTGGACATGGTAGTAGGAGTTTATAATCTCGTTGTTGTGGAGCTTGACACCAGAGAATCCCCGAGGCTGATGGCCAGCCTGATGGATGTGCTTCAAGCCATTGAGAAAACCCTGTCTCAAAATGACACCCAAGGCTGTCCTCAACCTTCCACACTATGGACACAGTGATAAACAACATATGAAGTTACCTACACAAGTGTATTGTAATATACACATGTGTACATACACACTTTTTGTTAACATACACATGTGTACATACACACTTTTTGTTTTTGTTTTAGTTTTAGAGCCAGGGTTTCTGCATGTGGCTTTGGCTCTCCTGGAACTCACTCTCTAGACCAGGCTGGCCTTGAACTCACAGAGATCCTCCTGCCTCTGCCTCCAGTGGGTTGGGATCAAAGGTGTGAGCCACCACCACCTAGTCACACTCTTTTTAAAAGACAATGAACACTAAAGCTATTTAAAATCCTGCCAAATAAGAATACCTGGAGAATTTCTAGAAGGGCTGTATACTGCCTTAGCTCCTCAATATTGGCAAAGTCTCTCAAGTCTACTAGCTGATAGGGAGTACGTTCATGTAGGCTGTGGTCCATGTAGGTACTGCTTGATGGAGAAGGCAGTACATAAGACAGAGGGCTGCTTGGTAAGGTTTGTGCTTAGCCTGTTGGGTATCGTGTGTATTTGAAACCTCCATAAATCCAGTCTTGTATTGTTCACTGCCATCTTAGTTTCGTGGTTAGAGCATACAAGTATGGATATGGGTTAGTGATATGGTTAGTTAACTCATGTCAAACGTTTACTTTCTTTTTTAACAAACTGAAGAACTAGTTTGTTGACTGATACCTACATGAAGATAGTTGGCTTTCATGTTCTCCAGAATTCTGGCTGTGTACTGGGACATTCCTGAAGCCATATGAAGGAAGCATCTGCCGGGCCATACTACCATAATCTGTTCCACTTACTAGACGGCCCTCATGCTTGGGAGTTTAAAAGGAGCATCTAGAGATATCCAGCATCTAATATGTAAGAGGAGCTGGGGCATTAGTCTGTCCTGTATATACCAACTATAGACAGGGGCTTAGCAGACTGCTATAAAAAGACCAGAGGAAATTAGTTTCATCCTTGCAGATTGTTGTCTTGGCTGCCAGAGCTACTCAGTTGTGTTGCTATAGAAGGTAAATAGCCATAAACAGTGTATAAACAAATGGGCATAGTTTTATTCCCTGCAGCTAGACAGTTACAAAGCACTCAGTTTTCCACCTGAACTTCTGCATGATTCAGACAGGAATCTGTAAAGCCTGCCAAAGAAAAGAAGGTTTACTCTTAAAAATTTGTAGTCTATGGCAAGAAAGGCTGACTAGGACCAAGGAAGGCAGGATGCCATGCTTATATATGCATGATGCTTCAGTTCTGTACACACTAGTGGGTGAGTGTGAAAACTTGCACTTGCTTTCCACACTCTTTCTAGTTCTCCTGTTTTCTCAGCACCTAAGCACATAACTTTGCAATGAAGTACTCATTAAATATACTGAATTACTTTTCTGGGCCCATAGTTACCTGTCTAAGTGTGACTTTAGTGCCTTTGTCTATTTTATTGATTACATAAAAGCTGCATGTTCCTCTAACTTTCAGAAAACCATAAATAACTCTCCTTTCCCCTGTGTGGCCTCAGTTAAGACTAGTTCCTTCACTAAGGTATACCCAACTGTATTATCTCTACTTATCAAGAGTCAACATCACAGATCACTTTCTCAGTATGCTACTTGGGGTGGCAGATTATAGGAAGGAGATCAGCTTCCTAGATGCACACCTTTAATCCCAGCACTTGGGAGGCAGAGGCAGGCAGATTT
Source organism: Montemys delectorum (assembly GCA_019843815.1). Taxonomy (NCBI): domain Eukaryota; kingdom Metazoa; phylum Chordata; class Mammalia; order Rodentia; family Muridae; genus Montemys; species Montemys delectorum. The sequence continues at coordinate 7,521 of JADRCD010144533.1, forward strand.
TCAGAGTTTGAGGCCAGCCTGGTCTACAGAGTGAGTTCCAGGAGAGCCAGGGCTACACAGAGAAACCCTGTCTGGGGGGGAAAAAAAGTGCTCTCCCTCTTTTGTATTTATATACACAAGCATAGCCAGGACAATGGAGCAGGCCTTTGTTAAATAGGCTGAATTTAAGTTTAAGGCACAAAATGGTAGCTGAAATTAGTATTTTTGCACTCGTAGTAGAAATGCTTACAAAAGACACTTAAATTACCTTCTGAAAAATGGAAACCATTATGATATTATATGTATCTAATAGTTATTAAACATAGTGTCTGACATGTACAATAACAAATGAATTTAAAATTAACTATCTTGAAATATGTTAGTGAGAATGAGATCTGGGCATAGGTGGTATGTGCCTGTAGACCCATTGCTCAAGAAGCTAAGGGAGAGAGTCACCTGAGATCAAGAGTTTGCGTGTGACTCTACAACTTAGCAAGATCTTGATTCAAAACTGAAAAAAAAATGGAATTTTCTTGAGAAACAGTATAAATTATAGGTCTGTAGGATTAAATTCAGATTATCAATTTAGACATCTTTATCTCTGAATTACCTTGCTACTTCTAAAGTTATTTTCATTCTTAAATTTGTAATGTAGGAAGACCCCACAAAATGTTAAGATTTATTTTTAATTAGGAGTATGAGCATTTGTCTATGTGGGAGTAAGGGCTCACATAAGTTTAGTTGCGCAGTGGTGGTCAAAAGAGGGTATCAGATACTGTATTAGGATTGCCCCACTCCTGGTACCAAAAACTGTATTGTTCAGGGTTCTCAACCTTCCCAGTATCAAGTTGTGGTAGTTTGTAACCACGAATATATTTTCATTGCTACTTCATAACTGTAATTTTGCTGTTATGAATTATAATGTAAATATCTGTGTTTTCTGATGGTCTTAGGTGCCCCCTGTGAAAGGGCCATTTGGTAGACACCCCCAAAAGGGATATTGGCCCACAGATTGAGAACTGCTGCTCTAGAGGAACAGAACAGATAGAATGGGAGTGTGTGTGTGTGTATGTGTGTGTGTCTGTGTGTGTGTGTCTGTCTGTCTGTCTGTGTAAAGGGGATATATTAAAATGGCTTACAAGCAGTATTCTAGCTATCCCAACAGTAGCTGTTTAACAATGGAAGGTCCAAGAATCCAGGAATTGTTCGTCCATGAGGCTGGATATTTCAGCTGCTCTTCAATATACACCAGAATCCTGAAGAAGTAGATTGTACAGCCAGTGAAGGAATGGACAAGCCAGCAAGAGCAAGCAGGCAAAGAAACCAAGTGTCTTTGATCTATGGCCTTTTTAGCTACCCACAGAAGGTGTGGCCCAGATAAAAGGTAGATCTTCAGACCTGATAAGATCTAGATTAAAAGTGGGTTTTCCCACTTCACATTTTTTAATTAAGAAAAAATTCCTCACAGGTGTATCCAGCCACTTGAGTTTATAATTGCAAATGTAGTCAAGTTGATAACCAAGAATAGCCATCACAGATACCCTGGAACTGAAGTTACAAGCAGCTGTGAGCCACCCGACATTGGTGCTGGAAAGCTAACTTGAGAAATATGTGCTCTTAACTACTTAGCCAGTTCCCCAGCCCCTAAGCAGTTATTTTTAATTTGAAGATTAGCAGTTGTTGGAGATCATTTAAAAAAACAAATGACCAATCTTTTCAGCCTGAATTTAGTTGACTCATAGGAGGATAGTTCCAGAGCCTTTCCCATAGCTTTCATTAGTTATGTGAAGAGTGCTGACACCTGGGGCTGAGTTTGTATTTCTCCGCTCTGTGGTGGATTTGTGCAATAGATGAGAATCATGTAGATTACCTTGTTTGTTTTGCTTTGTTTTAAGTGTGTATCATTAAGAGTTTAAAGTCCCTGCAAATGCTTTCCTAGCAGTTCAGAACAGAATGGAAATTCTTAGGGTATATTCTAACCTAATGAACATCTGATACAACAAATGCTTACAAGATATAAATACCAACTTGATATTCTTACAGGGACCTCAACAGTAACATTCACACAGAGTGCCCTACTCAGTGAAACTGGCTGGGAATCGCTGGATCTGTCGCCTGATCATGATGGTTTCAGCTGTTTTGGAAAGCAGTAGGAACACAGTGTCAGTGTGGCACACCTTTAGGGACTTCCCCGTGCATACACATGGGAGGTGGATGGAAGCAGCCTAGGATGCCACAGAACACAGAAAGTGATAAACCAGGCTTAGACATATGTGAACTCATGAAATTAGAAGAGAAAAGGACCCAAAGGAAATGGGAAAAGAAGATAAGAGTAATTGGAGACATGGACATAATCAAGAACTTTATAGGCATGTGAGAAAATGACACACTGAAACCCATTGTTTTCAACATTTGATATATGCTAAAAAGGAAAAACAAAACATCCTGCAAAGCTGTCACTAGATAAGAAAAGGATCAACTAGTTACCTGGGCCAGGAACAGAGCTGATGAAGGGACAAAGATTCATTAGGTGGTTAGGTCTAGTTTGTTTTGCAGCCACTAGTTGAATGAAAGCAGATGTAGCCAATACACACTGGAACATGTCGGCGTCTTCAGTAAGATTTTATTACAATGAAATTGAGAATTTAGAGTCAAAATGATACAGAATTTTATTCAGGACACCACCTTCAATCTCTTTTCACATAAAAACCATACCATTGTAGTAGTTTCAGTGTAAATAGAGATGTGCTTACCTTCCTGCTAGGTCTGCCAAGGTGACGATGGTTACTCAGCATACCTACGTATACCGAGGCAGTGTCTCTCATTCTTGTTCTTCCTGTGTCTTATGTGATATTGAGTTAATCATTATTTTGAAATCATGGAACTTTGAGTGTAAGTTAAATTTCCATTCAACAATTATTGTTCATGTCTGGTCTAATTGATGAGTAAGTTTGTTTTATGCATGATTAAATAGGTTTCAAGCTAATCACTCTTGTTATAATTGGAGTGGTAATAATAAGCTAAAAGAAAAAGCACATACAAAACAAAACAAACAAAGGTATCTTTTGATGGGCAGTGGTGGCGCACACCTTTAATCCCAGCACTCAGGAAGGCAGAGGCAGGTGGATCTCTGAGTTCAAGGGCTGCCTAATTTACAAAAAAGAGTTTTAGGACAATCAGGGCTATGCAGAGAAATCCTGTCTTGAAGAAAGAAAAAAAAGGAGAATGAATGAATGAATGAATGAATGAATGAAAGAAAGGAAGAAAAAATGGAAAAGAAAGGAAGAGTGAAGAAAAAGTAAAAGGAGAGAGAAAAAGAGAGAGAATGAAAATATAGGAAGCAGTTTTTTTTTTTTTTTTGTTTTTTTTTTGGTTTGTTGGTTTTTTTGAGACAGGGTTTCTCTGTGTAGCCCTGGCTGTCCTGGAACTCACTCTGTAGACCAGGCTGGCCTCGAACTCAGAAATCCACCTGCCTCTGCCAAGTGCTGGGACTAAAGGTGTGCTCCACCACCGCCCAGCAGGAAGCAAATTTTAAGGAACTGGTTGGTGCTTGTAATCATTTTGAAAACAGCTACTTGAAGCACATAATATTGTTTAAAGAGTCTGCACTCACATGCACATACCCACATACAGACACCAACACATACACATAATTAAAAGCAATAAAAAGGTACTTTTAAAATAGCGATGGTTTTATTTATTTTAGAGTTATTCAAACTTCAATGACAGAAAAGACAGGGTAGTGGTAGTAGTCTGTCCAGACGTCTATCTCAAGGTCATGCGGCATCCAGTCATGCTGTCTCCACCTCAGCTAGCCACCACTCTGGAGAAGCCACTCAGTTTAAACTGGGTAATAGATTGCAGTCTAGTAAACAAAAGTCCATTCTCTTTGTCTTCTCTTTATCTGTACTTTGTCATTTATGCTTTCTGTTTCTGAAAGCTTCTTGCCCTTCCTTTCAGGATTACAGTTGGACAGACATTCGCTGCCCCTTTGAAAAACGAAGAGATGCAGCTTGTGTGTTTTGGGACAATGTAGTATACATTTTGGGAGGTTCTCAGCTTTTCCCCATAAAGCGAATGGATTGCTACAATGTTGTAAAGGATAGCTGGTATTCCAAACTGGGCCCTCCAACACCTCGAGACAGCCTTGCTGCTTGTGCTGCAGAAGGCAAAATTTATACATCTGGAGGTTCAGAAGTAGGTAAGACCCTGTTGATATTTTTGTTTAACAGAAGTGTTTTAATCTAAGTTTCTTGGCATTTATAGTTTTCAAAAATTGGGAAAATTAGTCCCAATTACTTCACTAATTTAAGTGTATTTGTTAACATTTTAGAGCCTGTTTCCTTATAAGTGTTCCTTTGTCCTTTAAGTTATTAATTGACAAGAGCATTGGGGCGAGAGAGATGGCTCAATGATTAAAACCTGGTACTGCTGCTCCAAAGGACATCAGATGGCCTTACAACCAGCTGTAACTCCAGCTCTGAAAAGAATTCAGGATCTCTGGCCCCTGGACACCTGCATATATAGTCACATACCCATACACAGAATTTAAAATAACAGAAAATTGTAATGCCATCTTTCTAGATAAATTGCTTTTTTATTATGGTGAGCTGATGGTTGACAGTGTTTGAATTTTACTTGTTGGTTTTGAGTAGGTAATGTTATTTCCTTTGAAGGTTTTAGAATTTTATTTATTCACTGACCCATTTAGAATATGTTATTTGGAGAGTGTCTTAGCTAGGGTTTCCATTGTTGTGAAAAGATACCATAACCAAGGCGACACTTTCAAAGGCAAACATTTAATTGGGGCTGGCCTACAGGTTCAGAGGCTTATTAATAGTCCATTGTCATCGTGGTGGGAAGCGTGGCAGCGTGCAGGCAGACATGGTGCTGGAGGAGGAGCTGAGAGCTCTACATCGTTTTTTTAAAAAGTATATTTCCTAATTTTTTAAAAGATTTATTTATTTATTCATTTATTTATTTCCTATATGGGAGTACACTGTCATTCTCTTCAATCAGATCCTATTACAGAAGGTTGAGAGCCACTATGTAGTTGCTGAAAATTGAACTTATAACCTCTGAAAGAGCAGCAGTCAGTGTTCTTAACCTCTGAGCCATCTCTCTAGAGTTCTACATCTTGATCCACAGACAGCAAGTAGGAGACTGTGCTTGAGCACTTAAGACCTCAAAGCCCACCTCCACAGTGACACAGCTTCTCTTACAAGGCCACACCGCCTAATAGTGCCACTCCCTTTGACCAAGCATTCAAACACATGTATCTCTGGGGGCCAAACCCATTCAAATTACCACTGAGGGAAGGAGAGAAGGAGGGGAAACTACAGTCAGGCTATAATATATAGAGAATAATAATAATAAGGGAACAAATGCTCATTTTTCTTCTTTCTACTTTTTTTGAATTCTTACTTCATAGTCCAGGGTGGTCTTAAACTCCTCATTTGCCTGCCTTAGCCTTCTGAAGTCTACAGTCATGTATATGATCCATGATACTCAAGGACAATTGTTTTCATTTGCTTTAAAAAAAAAAGGGGGGGGGGACAGAACTAGTTGGCTGGCTGGCTGGCTGGCTGGTTAGTTTGGAGATTGGATCTCATGTAGCCCAGGCTATCTTCCTACTTATATTATAGCTATGGATGATCTTGAACTTCTCATCTCCAAAATACTGTGACTACAAGATTGTGCTATCATAATCACTGGTTTGCAGTGTGAGTGTCAAACCTAGGATTTTAGCCTAACAGGCAAGTACTCTACCAATTAAGATACATCCCTGGCCTCTGCTTTAAATTCTGTTTTTATGGATCAATGTAGGGTATGGGTATAAATATAAATACCTGTCTAATAATTTTTTAGACTCAGTATTTTTCTTTTCCTAGGTACAGCCTAGGATTAATAGAGTTTAAAGATTAATAGACTAGCATATAATAGTTTTTTATGCTTTCCTCTTTTCAAGTTATTTTTCAAGTAATTTCTTTACTTACATAGTGAACTTTAAAAAAAAAACAAGAAACAAAAAACTAGGGAACCAAGTAAACCTAAAGCATGAGATTCAAGAGTTTATTTTTCTTTACGGCTTATATTAATTAGCCCACAGAATGTTTTACTTTGAAGCAGATTTCTTATCTGTTGTAAAGTTTTTATTTTTTGTTTTTCTAAGTTTTTAGCTCTTGTTACATATGAAATGAGGATAAGAAAACACAGGATTTTTCTAAATGTAACTTTAAAAAACAAACTTTTACTATTTTTAAAAGCATTCTTATAATATACCTTATGGTATATTTCAAATATACCTAAAGCTAATAGAAGCAATTGTTTTGTTGGTAACTTCATTTCTTTAACACTTACTGAGTTAGGTTTTAACTTAAAACAGGCTATTTGGGTATGGGTTTTTGTTTGGAGTTTGTTGGTATATTGTTTTGCTGCTGCTGTGTTTTCCTTAGGTTTATTTATTACTTTATTATGTGTGTGAATGTCTTTGCCTGTATGTATGTAGGTATACCATATGCATGCCTAGTACCTGCAGAGGCCAGAAGATGGTGTCAGATCCCCTAGCACTAGAGTCACAGATGGTTCTGAGCTGCCATGTGGGTGCTGGGAACTGAGCCCAGGTCTTCTGCAAGAATAGACTGTGCTCTTAACTATTAAGCCATCTATCCAGCCCCTTAAATAGTATATTTTTAATATCTGCTAAATACTATTTTCCACTAAATCTTCCAAATTGAAACATGTGTTTAAATGTAGCAGCCAGGAGTGATGGTGCACACCTTTAGTCTCAGCACTTGGGAGCAGGGGCAGGTGGATCTCTCTGAGTCTGAACCAGAAGCCAGCCTGGCCTACAGAACAAGTTCCAGGCCAGCAGGGCTGTATAGTGAAGCCCTTTCTCTTAACAAAGAAACTTGCCGAAAGTTATCACTAGTCATGACTAATGCTTCTTTGACGTATTATTCTCAATGATCTCCACTTCTCAGTTTAGAAGTAGGTGAATTGGGGCTGGCTTACAGTTTCAGGATTTAGTCATGATGCCAGCAGACATGGTGCTGAGAGTTCTACATCTTGATCGGCAGGCAGCAGGAGGAGACTCATATTGGGTGTAGCATTGACATATAAGACCTCAAAGCTTGCCCACAGTGATACACTTCCTCCAACAAGGCCACACCTCCTAGTGCTACTTCCTACGCCCAAATATTCAAATACATGAATTTGTGGGGGCTATTCCTATTTACCCTACCATATTCACTAGTTTACTAGTGTATCATATTTGAGCCTGGAATGTCTAATTGTAAATCAAGGATCTTGCATTGGAAATAAAAGTAATTCAGCCTCTTTGTTTTACTGATTTTCTCAGATGGAAATTTTGTGTGTATTTGTGGCTCCCAAATTTTTAAGCCTGTCTTTTCTGCCCAATTCTCTTTATATGTAAAAATCATATCCTATGTCTTTATTTAAATGTAAAACAATGAAATGAATGCATATTAATTTAGGAATACTTCCTGTGAGCTTGCCAGAGTCTTGGAGACAGTTACAGAACTTACAGCAGTATGACTAGGGTTCTCATCTGTTTCCACCTCATTCTCTGTTATATTGAGAGCTCCATATCCTGATACAGTTTTAGGTGAGAATGATTCAGGCCCTGCCTTTTCCTCACATCTTACACCACATTGTTTGGGAAAGGCTCTTTCAGACAAAGGGGTCTTGAGTGAATAGAGTTATTGTTGTCTTGTGAATCTATACTGTGTGGTATGAATTCCTGTGGCTATTGTCTAACGAGGTATGACCTGGGTCTGAAATAATGCTTCTAGAAGGAAACTACAGTCACAGTGAAGTATAATTATATCTAACCACTCTACACTGTAGCTGAGTGCCAGGTGTTGAGTCTCTCAGAAACCTGTCCATGGTGCTTCCTGTCCATGGAGGATCAAGGAAGCAAACAGGCAGAAAAGACAAAGCCATTCATCCAGACTGCCTTCAGCTTCACACTGAGCAGCTGCCAGTGGAATTATTTCTGGGCCTGCCAATGCTAATTGTTTATATGTGGATGTAACAAAATTTGATGCTTCAATGTTGCAAAATCTTAGGTTTGAAACATAGTTGGTATATACTCCATTTTGTCACATAAAAAATGTTGAAGTCGGAGCTGGGTGGTGGCTCACGCTTTTAATCCCAGCACTTGGGAGGCAGAGGCAGGCGGATTTCTGAGTTTGAGGCCAGCCTGGTCTACAGAGTGAGTTCCAGGACAGCGAGGGGTACACAGAGAAACCCTTGTAAAATGTTGAAGTCAACTTCGTACAGTAAGTTCTGATTTGTAAGTGAAACTCTGTAAAACTAGATAAAGGAAAATCACTTTCTTTCTAACAGTATTTTTTTCCATATTGCCTTACAAGAGAACTAAGATAGAAATTTTTATTATGGATTTGCAAGTCAGATAAAGAAACTTGAATGTTCTAGACAATTTTAAACCCATAGAATTTTATTAAATATTTAGGAAGACCCAAATCATGTTTTTAATCATTTACCATTATATCAAAACAAGGGAGATAAGAAATTTTTACTTTTCCTTCAGGAAGACAGGAAACAGTCTATTGTCAGGCTTCACTTCCTGTTCTATAGAAGTAAGCTAACATAAGTCATTTTAAGTCTTCCTTTAAGTCAGAATCAAACCAAAGAAGAAATTTCTCAACCAGGCATGGTGGCACATACCATTAGTCCTAGTAGCACTTGGGAGGCAGAGGCAGGCTGATCTCTAAGTTCAAGGCCAGCCTAGTATACAGAGTGAGTTCCAAGACAGCCAGGGCTACACAGAGAAACCCTGTCTCAAAAATAACACAAAACAAAAAGACAACAATACCAAAAGAAAACCCGAGAAATTATTATATAACTTATGTGCTAATAGCTGTGTATGGTGATATATATCTTTAAGCCCAGCATTGAGGCAGAGGCAGGCATAGTTCTGTAAATTCAAGGCTGAATTCAGCCCTATATTTGAGGGCTATGATACAAGAACTAAAAGTTGGCACCCGCATATTAAGGTCTAGGACAGCCAAGTTTCCATAGTGGGGCCTTGTCTCAAAAAGAAAAGAAATAGCTAGATAAAAGTTCCTCAGTCCTTTCTGTTTTTGTTAGAAAGGACAAGAATCACTTGCTCTTTAATGGGATTATTTCTAAATTCTCACTGAGTTCCTACAGTTTGCACAAGTTGCAAAATATAGTAAATATGTTTGCTCTTAAATGCATGATTAGTGTATCAGACAGAAATACACCTTGATACTTTGATGTTGTATTCAAGTATGGACCAGGATGACTTTAGGGCCCATCTGCCCATTATCTTACTAATAAACAGTTGCAATTATAGAATTCTAGGTATATAATAAATCTGCACCAAAGATCCTTTTATAATGCCTTCCAAGATCCATACAAGATTAAAAAAAAAAAAAAAAAAAAAAAAAAAAAAAAAAAAACAAAACTTGTGGTAAATAGAAAACTGTTCTCTACAAACCTCAGTTCTTCCCTCTTTTCATTTAGCTCAACAGTGATTTCAGTTCAAACCACTCCAAACTGAGTATGATGAGTGGTAGGAAGGACCCTTTCTTTTCCAGGGTGGGTGTGGAAACAGGGTCCTACCATGTACCCTAGACTTGCTTCATTTACAGTTCTCATACCCCAGCCTCTTACTTTGAGTCCTGTTCTTTTACAGGAAACTCAGCCCTATATTTGTTTGAATGCTATGATACAAGAACTGAGAGTTGGCACACGAAGCCCAGCATGCTAACTCAGCGCTGCAGCCATGGGATGGTGGAGGCCAATGGCCTCATCTATGTTTGTGGTGGAAGCTTAGGAAACAATGTTTCTGGGAGAGTGCTTAGTTCCTGTGAAGTGTATGATCCTGCCACAGAAACGTATGTATCTATTTATTCTGTCAGTGCTATTATATTCCATAAGCTCACTGGATGAAGATGCAAAAAGGTAGAAGGAACCAGACGTGTAATTCGTGTTTTCAGAATATCCATAGACTTTATTAGCCTGAAATCTTAGGAAATAACTTGACCTTGTCACACATGAGAGCCCCTCTCTTCTGGTCCTGCTTGTGTAGTAAATATGAATGAGATATACCCAGTTGATCCTTCAGACTCATAAAATGTTATTGTTTGAAAGACCAAGAAATATAGGAGAGAAGAGGAGAAAACTTAGAATAATCTTATTGTTAAGTAGCAATATTACAAACTGGTTCTTGTCATTACATTCCCCTAGTTGTGTCTAGGGGATCATATCTCTCAATAAATCCTATGCTCAGAATAAGCACTTAGCATTTTAATTGGGAAACTGTGGTTTCCTCCTCCTACTCCTCCTCCTCTTCTTCACTATTGCTTTCAATTCTAAAAAACATTTATGAAACGTGTCTTAGGTTTTCTATTGTTGTGAAGAGACACCATGACCATGGCAATATTACAAGGGAATATTTAATTGGGGATGGCTTACAGTTCAGAGGATTAGCCCATTATCATCATGGCAGGAAGAATGGTGGCATGCAAACAGACATGGTACTGGAGAGGTACCTGAGAGTCCTGCATAGAGTTTGGCAAGCAACAGGAAGAGCAAGTGACACTAGGCCACTGTTAAGCTGTCAGGTTTCAGAATGTATACATGAAAACATGAGTTTTATCCACTGTCGAACTGTCAGGTTTCAGAATGTATGTACATGAAAGCATGAACTTTATATTGTTGACATATTTAGAAAAGAAAGAATGTAAACAGAATCTTCCAAGCCCAATGTATTTTGTGATCCATGGGGGCAGCTTACTATATAGAGGCAGCGAAGGAACCATACTTACTGCTCCCATTTTCAAACTACAAGATTGTCTGTCTTACCTGGTAAGCACACACATAAGTGTGTGTGTGTGTGTGTGTGTGTGTGTGTGTGTGTGTGTGTGTGTTTCTTGAAAAACAGGGCCAAAGTGGCATCTATAGTAGTGGCTATAAAAAAAAAAATCCAAACATGTATTTATTCATTCTGTGGGGTATATTATGTGCTCCTGTCACTTGAGAGTTAGGAGGGTCATCACAAGTCAAGGCCAGTATTATTCACACGACAAGTTCTAGTTCTCTGGTTACACAGAGATGCCCTGTCTCAGAAGAAGGAAAAGGATGCTATTGACACTTTACATTCTTCCTCTTCACCCCTGTTGCCATTTCAAGAATTACTGGAAACTATGGAAAATGGATTTCTTTAAAAGACATAAATTGTTTCCTCCTGTTTTTATATCCCATTAAAGTTCCAAATTTACCTTACCTATAAAACTATTATCTAAAACCCCTTGAGGTTTGTATACATGTATGTATATGTGTACATGTGTGTACATGTATAAAACATGTAAATGAGCACACAAAACCTTTTTTTTTCCAGGTGGACTGAGCTGTGTTCAATGATTGAGCCCAGGAAGAATCATGGGCTGGTGTTTGTGAAGGACAAGATATTTGCTGTTGGTGGTCAGAATGGTTTAGGTATATGATGTTAACTTACTTTTCAGTTCCTCTGGGTTTGCTGATAAGTTCTTAAATTATTGGAACATTTTTAAAAATTGAACCCACATAGCATTATATCTGAGTGCTAACAAACTTTATTAAGTGTCAAGCAGTGATTGTGACTACCGCAAACAGGTCTGTGCTTTTTCATGTGCCCGTAGGGAGTGCTGTCATATCTGCCTGAGAAATACTGAGCAGTTGAGATACTTGAATATTAAAAAATCTTAGCTTTCAACACTTTAAGTACTGCTTGGAAGTATCTTTACTCTTTAAGATTGACCTTTTCATTTTCTTATGTAATGCTAATAGTGATCTTAATTAATTTATATAATGAGATATATGAACTGAATCTGGAAATAGTACTTCATTTTTTCAGGTCTTTTAAGTGTTAAGTAAAACAAAAACTTCTTTTCTGCTATTCTTATTCATTATTATTTTTCATAAATTGCTAAAAGATAGAAAGAAAAACATTTGAAGTAATTTATAATCAAAGCAAATCACTGATACTTTTAAATTTTCTTTTCCAGGATAGAACATTTATAGGAAATGTGTGGAGTTTATTTTGTTGTTTTTTGTTGTTGTTTGTTTTTTTAACTTTGTAGAAAAAAATGTTTCTAAAAACTTCTCAATTTCTTTTATGTTTAAGAATAAGTATTTAGGTAGTAGACATGTGGGTAATTTTTCCATGTGTTTAGCAATTTTATTTTGAAACTAAAATATAAAATTTTTAAAAACTATGAAGAGATCCAAGAATCATTGATGCAATTCTTATTCTTTGTTCTTTTGAAGGTGGTCTGGACAATGTGGAATATTACGATATCAAGTTAAATGAATGGAAGATGGTGTCGCCGATGCCATGGAGGGGTGTGACAGTGAAGTGTGCAGCAGTTGGCTCTGTCATCTATGTCCTGGCAGGTTTTCAGGGTGTAGGCAGATTGGGGCACATCCTTGAGTATAATACTGAAACAGACAAGTGGATCGCCAACTCCAAGGTCCGGGCTTTCCCAGTCACAAGTTGTCTAATTTGTGTCGTTGATACTTGTGGAGCAAACGAAGAGACCCTCGAAACATGAACGGTGAATGGACTCCCACTCATCTGAAACTTAGAGATATGGCCACCAGTGGTTTATTCCAAGAGTTCAGTTATGTAGTTCTGATCTAGTATTTTGATAAAGTAAGATTCCAATAAGATAACAGTTTATATTATCTGGACCTCCTTACTTAATTCAAAGACCATATTCTACTTGGCCATATAACCAAGAACCTATCAGCCAGAAAACATGAAAAGTTACAAGCACTTCTTGGAAACATGAATTGCAAATATGTAACTGATTGCAGCAGAGTGGGGTGTGCTCATCAGAGAAGTAGCCTCAGCTTAGCTCTAGATTCTATTTTCATAACTGTGTAAGTGCTGTGTAGTTAGGTCTTTTGTTTCAGTTTGGTCAAGAACTAAGTAGTAGTATGAATTACAATCTGAGATTGTAAACTCTGATAGAGTAACTATAATAGTGTTATGTATTTTGCTTGTCTTCATTTATTCATTTAGTGCCAAATTACTCCATTTTAAAGTAAGCAAGAGTAGCTCAGACATACACACTTTCTCACAAA